>WBMZ01001528.1:0-34193 GCA_013400975.1 Atrichornis clamosus
GATATCTGCCTTTCAAACTAATAAAAAAGGTTTGAAGTTCACTTTTAAAAATAAATTAGACTATAAGGGTTACACAATGGAGGGAAGCAATGAACATCTGTGGCATCATGGTGCCACATAAAAAAGCTCTTTGAGGGATTTGCTGCTTACAGACACCTGCTTAGCAATGATGCCAGAGCCCACCTGCTCCCTTATCTTTGACAGATGACCAGAATCACTCAATAGCCTTGATCCTGATAGACAGCTCATTTATTTACCCATAAAAAATCTAATTAGTGGATAAAAACATATGCTATATATAAAATAAAATTTGAAACAGGCTTTTGAATACTGAAACTTTAATCCACCTAGTTATTGAATGAAACAATGATCATATTATTAACATGTTATTAACATGAAACAATAATCAGAATTTGGATTCGCAGAAAATAAGTCCTTTGACTTACTTTCCTGTTCTTTAGGCATCACCAGACAATCTTTTCCATATATAGTTAGAATGAGTGAAGTAATTACCCTCTAGGTATTATTACCTCAGTGCTGGGGGGGGGAAAAAAAAAAAAGTTCCATTTATTTAAGAGAGTCCTGTTATTCCTGCCTACCCTGGAGGTGACTTTTGTCTAATTTAAGTCACTTAATAGAGGAAAGCAATGAGCACCCCAGACACAACCCTGTCAGGTATTTCAAGTGTGGAACCATAATTGCTGGTCAAAGTACAGCTGGAGGTGACTTCCAATGCTTTTATAGGTAGATCCAGAGGAGGAGGTCTGACTTCAATCACATAATGGTCTTATCCAAAGGGATCCAAATTTGTACTCATATTTATGCATAACATGTTTGGAGTTGCCTAATTTTGTCTGTCAATAGTTTTTTGGTTTCCATCTTGTAAATATGAAGCATATAAATAAAGAAGTAACTATGTTTAATTTGATTAAAAGGTCATACTTAAAGGTCATACTCAAGAACATTTATAAATTTTTCTGCTACCTCTGAATAATATGCAATTCCCGGACAATAAAAATGTAATGGAACTATGAATTACAATTCATTGTATTTAGAATTTTTTTTATTTATCAGAAATATCTTTTGAAAACATTCCTGCAGTAGCCTCCATATTTTATTCAGAGTAGTGAATTCTGTTTTGCTGATGCATTTCCATATTTTGCTTCACGTTTAATGATTTACTATTGTGTTTTTTCCACTTTAACTGTATAACTGAAGCTTGTTCAATTTTTTTTACATTTCACTGCTGTAGATCTCTAATTTTACTGGTATTCAATTTAAAGTTGTAATGCTATGATTCCTCACTTTTGTGATTATTAATAGAAATATAAAATGCATCAGATGACATAAAAAAATAAAGTGTTTTGTGGAAAAACCTTTCTTAGTGAAGATTACACTTGTCTTGGAATGATTATATTTGGGAAGTATTTAGAATTACAAGAGCAGATGTCAAGTTTGAAACAACAATTTAAATTACACACATTAATTAAAGTCCATATCAAGTTCTAAGAGTTAATTTTTAATATTACTTCTTTATATTCCATTTTCAATGCCTGTTTCTCCACTGTCAAAGGGTAATGCAAAGCACAACCTGAGCTGGGGTAAATCAGCACAGGTTCTCTGAAATCTGTAAATGTAACAGTTTTCACCAGCTAATGACCAACAGTTTTGCAGAGAACATTGTGTTGTATCAACATCTATTTTATCTACACAGCCCTGGGCAATTTCTTCTCATGGAAAGACAAGGAACCTATGACTTTTACAGAGTACTGAAAATTTCTGACAGTCCTGTTGTAGTTACAGGCACCAAACGTTCCTGCCCAGCTGATGAACTTCACCAGCAATGCTGAGGGGTGAGAAGATTGGCAGAATCAGACTTTCCCACCTCCCAGGCTTTTTTTTGAACCTGGTGTAAGATGGATCAGAAGTTGTGGTCATCTGAAAATTGTTCCATCTGAAAAGAGCTGCTGGCTGCAAATCAGGCACAATTTTAACCTCTTACCCTCTCCCAAGCATTTTATGTGGGCACCTCCCTAAGCATTATGGAGTGGACAGGCCTAGAGGACAGGTCTGGCAGTCTCATTCCAAAACTAATCTTTCTGCAAGTCAAGGGCACAGCAAACTTCTTTAGACACCTGTTAAATAAAGAATCGGGCCCATTGATTTCAGGGGATCTATCCTCACCTGAAAGGCAGACAGACACCCCAGGTTTTGCCAAAGCTGGGACCCAACTGGGACAGAGTGCCCCTGACACAGCAATACCAACACTGCTGCTAATGAAGCACTTTTCCAATGAATAAATTGAAGATCCTCCTCTTAGGGAAGGTTAATCTAACACCTTTCATGAGCACAGTACTCATTAATATCTATCTTGTATTCCTAAAACCTTGTCTTCAGCTAAAAAAACCCTCTTACACATAGTGATTCTAGCTATAGCTATTGATATTTCCTTTTCATCTTCCCCAATTCCTGGGGTTTTAACAACAAAGAAAATTACGACAGTGCATTTGTACATCCATAAGTGGCAATAAACCTTTTTAAATACAAACACCACTGTGGATTTACATGTCTTCTGAGTCAAAATATGATGGGAGAACTTTGGAACTCAGCATATTTTTCATTAGTTTCTATAAATATATAATTTAATTTTAATACTCTGTTTGTCATAATTTGGATCCCAGTCCAACAAGGTGCTGAAGCTCAGGCCCAACTTTAAACTTGTGCCTATTCCTGTGCCTTCACTGAGACTTAGCAAGAACCCAGGCAGTGAGCAGAATGGGACTCTATGGGATGTGGGAAGTCTAGGAACTGCATAAAAAGAACTTGTGGTGGTACCTGTCTTCAACATCCTACCAGAAGGTCACCATAAATCAGCTTACTACAGAAACTGATTTTAGACAGAAAGGAAATGAAATTACACAGAGTGGGTATTTTAAAGTAGTCTGTTAGGATGGAAGTTTGCCTGTTGGCAATGCTGTTATTGTGGATTTTACAAATGAAACACACTTTCTGAATGTGAAGGTTTTGGCTGTAATTTGACTATTCTTGACTCCAGGTAGAGGAGCAGGAAAGGGAGGGAACTATCCCACTATCTTGTTGTTAACGTTTCTGACAAGTGCACTAAGGACACTGGAAAAGCACCATACTGCTAATGCTGCCATGTGAGCAATAAGACATGCCAAACTCTAAAAAACACCTCCCTCAGGGGAGCAACTGAAGGCTGTTTACAATAGATCAGAAACTCCTGTCTGAGATTTATCAGCGACTGTCACAGGTGAGAAGTGTTTACTAACAAAGCCAGAACAAGTGACAGAGAAGGTGATGACTCCTTCAGGATGCTCAGCCTTTGGAATAATTCATCTTTTAGCAGCAGTTGTGGCAAGCCCCAGACTGGAGCTTTCAGCAGGCAGCTTGGGCACAGCAAAAGCATTCCCTTCCCAGGGCAGATCTAATCTAGCCCAATTGTATCTGCAGCTACCCTGAGGCAGTAAGGGAAGTGGAAAATGAATCAAAGTGGATCTGATTCTGACTTCCACGAGAGCACTGCAGGGATTCATTTCCCTGCATTTGTTTTGACTAGATTAGATTAGAAGTTCTTTACTGTGAGGGTGGTGAGGCCCAGGCACAGGCTGCCCAGAGGAGCTGTGGATACCCTGAAGTGTTCAAGGCCAGGTTGGATGGGGCTTTCAGCAACCTGGTCCCGTGACAGACATCTCTGCCCTTGGCAGAGGGGGTGGAACAAGATCTTTAAGGTCTCTTTCAAGCCCCTACATTTTGAGATTCTGTGTGATTCTGGGTTTTGTTTGAAACCTGGGCTGATGGTTAGGCCTTCAGACAGACAATCATCTGCTACCCTTCATACCCAAGGAAGTGATGGGATCCCCATCCCTGGAAGTGTTCAAAAACCATGTAGTTGTGGTGCTTGGTGACATGCTTTAGTGGTGGACCTGGCCGTGTTATCTTAATAGTTGTCGTCTTAATGATTTCAATCTTAATGATCCTATGATTATCCTAGCATGTGAGTACTGCACACACATTCTTTTTTCCTCCCACATGGTCTTACAATTTCCTTAGCAATATGGATTATGTGTATCTGGAGAGAAAGAGGCTGGGCTCAGTAGTTTCAAAAGTAGGAGATACTGACCTAACCTGTTGTTCTAACACACACAGGCCCCTCAGGAACACCTGGATTCTTGGACAGCACAGCAAGGACAAGGTGGGCACCCTTCAGTGTGGTGATCAGCAAGGGGTCCCCTTGACAGAGCGAGGTTAGGTGGTGACAGGGAAAAGAGAGAAACAAGCATCCAGTAATTTACCCCACTCCTGTGCAGTATCTCTTAGGCTACCAGAAAATCAGGAAACAATCTTGGAAATCACTTTCTTTAATTGCATGAGAAAACCAGAAGCTTTGCCTACCGAAGGTTCTATATCAGCTGTATCACACAACCAACAGAAATATCACTTTTCTATTCTGCTCTCACGGTTCATAAATTTAACTCTGAGAATTGAGTGGAAATTGCAGTTGGTAACTAATGAAGGAGAACTGAGAAATCCCTAAAAAAACCTAGGAATTTTTGATAGATATCTCATTATGTTATATTTTGACTGCTCAACCAGCTGTTCTTTTTTAAAATAAACCCTTCATTACAGGTTTGCTACAGTACATCACAGTTTTTTTGAGATTCCAGAGAGTGTTTCTTTCTACTCTTGAAAGCATCTTTCAGGCCCTGACAAGTATCTTCCAGGAAAACTAACTCCAAGTGCACTTGTCTTCTTAAATTAAACACCCAGTGCCATTTACAAGCAGATTTCTTTAGAGACAACAAAAATTCATGCAGACCTCAGCCCCTCCTTTCTTTAGGACACTAGCAGCCAGAAACATGTCACATTCTTATGGGCCCTACCACATATTTGCATTGATCTCAATACAATACGACCTTGTTTCCTCTCCACACCAACATTTACTGATCATTACAATTAATAAAAAGTCCATGAGCAGGAGGGGAGATCATTATTAGCTTTGATGGATGGGTAGCAGTTCTGTTCTGCAGCTTTCTGATACCCTGTGCCAGGGTACATCACAAAGATGCATCTCCTTGGTTTTTCCTGTGGCTACATATTAAGTTTTCCTACTTAAAGTCTGTTATAACATAAATATTCATCAAAAGCAGGCTAAAGGAAGGTAGTATAAGGATAGTATGTGACTATATCAAAAGGCATTTCCAAAGAAACAGTGTTTTCATATATCTTTTTCAATTATTGAGATCAATAAACAACTTCTGCTTCTAGTGGGGTTTTTCTTGTGGTCCAGATCACAGGGACTTAACAAAGGCAGATAATAACCCTGCTTTTCTCACGTACTGAGTTCCCTGTTTTGACTGCAAGCTCTTTGGGAAATAGATGACCTTTACTGCATAGCTTTAGAAAGAACCAAAATTGTTCTCTAATCTCAGTTGCTGTTTATGAGCTCTGGTTTAAGTAGTGTTAGATAAAAAAATATCTGTGTTTTCACATCTATATGTTTACAGTAGAGTCATTAAGAACTTTCTCAGCAACACCTACATTTAAAGGCTTAAAACAAAATTCCTTTGAAACTCCTCTAGGCATCTTGAGGTTACAATAGACTGTGATAACCAGCAGTTTGCAAATGGTAGCCTGCAGCCATAACAAAAGGCTTGCTTGATTTCTCTATTCAAGAGGTGGGAGAGTAAAGCAATAAATATGCAATGTGCTCTCCTCTGTGGGGGAAAGAAAAGCAAAACCACAACAAACAGGAACAGACAACAACATTTGGAGACAACACTACTAAAACAGAGACAAGCTGCAGCCTGAGGGCACCAACCTGCCTTCCCACAAACTTTTACTGTGTGAAATCATTGCCTACAGGACCCCCGTTTAGCTGAACTATTTAGCATCCAATGATCATTAGATGGACCACTTCAAACCAAGTGGTGACCAAACGAACGTTTATCCTTTCTTCCACCTTCTCTTCCCCTCCATCATAAACGAAGCCAACTTCCATCATTTGCTCCTTATAAACTTATCACTTTCCCTTCCATGTCTCCATATTATTTATCTATTATGCCCAGGATTTTATTCCCCTTTTTTTGGGGGGGGGTTTTGAAGAGCTTTGTAAAAGAAAGAGGCAAAAGAATAAAAACAGGTATATGAGAGAGTTAATAAAACTGAGTGGCAGCTGGAAAAAAATGATGACACGAATTAGGCAAGATTCATAGCTACGGGAAGAGAACGTGACTCCACTGACACAAACAATCTAAGAAATGTGTGCAGATATGCATTTTTCTCTTATATTGCCATTCACAGTACCAACACTGCTAAAGGAATCCCTTGACTTTCCACTAACACAGTGTAAACCTGTTTCTCTCATACTACCAAATACATTTATACCTAAACCATAGAATTTATTGCTTTATATTTCACTTTCTGACACATAGTCATGGCTATTCCCAGAGCTACTTCTCCTCTCAGCAAAAACCATATTAATATCCCTGCAAGTGAATATCTAGTGAATTCATTACAAGAGGAAATGGTTAGACGTATACAAACCTCAGAGCAATTTAATCCAAGCATCAAAATACTTACTGTCCTGAATAAATCGAAAATGGAAAGTATGATACAGATCTATTTGGAGTAGAAGCAAAGAAAGTCACTCAAGTAGTTTTGCTATCACAAATTAAAGTACTTAAGACTTCTTAATTCAAAACTATAAAAAATTCTTCCTGTGGGCACTGCAGAGAAGTAAATTTTTTATAATTGTAATAAACAGCTTGAACTTCTATCAAATCAGATTTGGTTTTGGGCTTTTTAGTCATTAGGGTTTTTTTCCCCAATCAAATTGGAAACACAATGCATTGGAGGGAAGACAATATGTTGAGGCTTCAGTGAAGCAGCAGAGAGATGCAAAAATATTATTTCAGAAGTAGGATGGACTATTGATATCAGCAATCCTGAAGCAATATATAATTTACTACTTTTGGAAATGCTTGGCATTTCCAGTTTATCACAGAATCCAAAGTGTCATCTGCTAGGATTGAGTTTAATATATAAATGAGGAAAAGTACATTACAGGGTTTAAAACCTGGTACTTTTATGGTTGAAATAGTTTTACCTTTATGAAAAAGCCCCAAGCACAATAGAGCTGAATGACTGCACATTGCGACTCCAAGAGACTTTGCTCCAGTAAGAACAGCTTAAATGTGCTGGGGTTTTTTTCTTTCAATGAGTCAGAAGTTGTCCTTTCTGTAGCCTGAGGCAGCATTTACTGCTCTTCCAGGTGGTACAACATTGTTATCAGTCTAGATATTATAGTGCTCAAATGCCATGTCATTTAGTAGGGGAGTTGTCAGCACTGTGAGGCTTGGGTTTATTTTTACTGTAAGAAATTATCATTTCACATACACACAATTCCCAGAGCAGGGGCCTGGCAGCACGCAGGTAATTCAGCCCCAGAAATCCTAGGTCAGCACAGGAGTCTGGTATCAGCAGAGCCAGTCCTGCCTCATGCCTGTGCTTTAATTAGGGCCTAAGAGAGAAGGAGACTTCTCCTGCTGTTTGCACAGCTCCCTCCCCACTGCTGTCCCAGAACCCAAACCATTCCAATAACTCACTGACAGAGGTGGCACTTGGATCCCAGGTACAGAGCCCCTGTGCTGGGCTGCTCACCTGCCTGGTGACATTACAGGTGACATGACAGGGGCACTGCACATCTACAAGGGCTTACAGTGCAGAACTGCTCATTTAAAAGAAAACTGATACCCATGTGCCTTCTGGTTGCTATAAAACCGTAGATTAAAATTAACTATAATAATTAGATAATACAGCCTTAATTTCAAAGGTGTGCTGCCACTATCTTTAAAGATAGGTGCTTGATATTTGCAAGCACTTAAAGCACTTTGAGGATTTGAGTTTTGCTGCAGATCCACACAGCTCTCTGAGAAGTGGACAAACTGACGCTAAGCTCTCTGGATGCCCAGTGAGACCCAAGTTCTTTTAAAAACTTGATCCCAGATCAAAAGTAGGTTTTGTCTGTATAAACAGGTTTTGCCTTTAAGAAAGCTCTATTGGCAAACAAGCAGGAAATAAAAATAAAAAGTACAAAGTACATGTGTAGTATGAATACATCCTCCTGTCTGTCTTCCCAGTTTCTTTAAGAAAGCCCAAGCAATATGGGACAATCTGATTTCTCTGTGCTCTGAGGTAACAGCCCCACCTTAATGCAGGAGTGTGAATATAACAGTATAAATAACGGGGGTACATGCAGATATATATTCTGGACCTGTATCAGTTCAGATCTTTGTGGGTTTTTTTAACTAGTGAAGGAACTATTAAACCATAAGCTCAAAACAGCAGTTAATTTTGTGTTTTCTGGTTTTATTTTGTTCAGAATTCAATAAATTTGCATAGCATCTTGAATTCTTCAGAGCTCTGGTATAAAATTTGTTCCCTTCCACTCCAAAAGCATTTCTGTTTGATTTTGGTTTTTGCCTTCTTTTTATGTCTTAAGTAGATAAATTATTGATGGCTACAATCTGTATTCTGTTACCCTTACATTGATTCTTTAGCTTTTACATTCTTACATACACCATACAAGTAAAAGTAGATTTACTGATGACAACCGTTTTCAAGGTACATTGCAGCATTTCTATGATGAAGAGTTTCCCATCCAAGTAACACCTCAGATTTCATAGTGCTGCTGAACCTGTGTAGAGTTGGCAGACTCCTGTTGTGACCTTGCCTCTGCTCAGGACACTGGGGTGAGTTGGGCACAGCTGAGGGTGTAGTAGTTTATGTTAAGGGCTAAATACTGGATAATTTATGTGACTATTTAAATGGAAGATGCTAGTGAGTTCTCATTCCCATGAAATCACACCACAGCCTCAGCACTGGAACCAGTCTCAGGCACAGATTCTAACCTCCAACTGCTTTATTCTCTACTACTTTTAATATTTCTACATCTGCATATGATTATGTGTCAAGCACATACATTATTCCTATTAAAAAGGTGCTATATAAACTGTTTCACTATTGCTACTGTTAAAAAATATGAGCTGCTATTTTTCCCCTGAGGAGAATGTAATGCACAAGAAAAATATGGCTTCCCTGAATGTGGCTTGAAAATTTACAAGGACTGACAAGCTTTTGTCCATGTATCTTATATTTACAACAATGTGATCTGTTGCCCAGTGTGATTAGCACGTACCAGATCTACAGCCCTGACAGGGCTTCTTTGTTCATTTCTTAGAGGACATAAACCATCACTAACATGTGGCTTAACATTCTTTATCTGAGTCCACTTCTGTGAAGTCAAACCTAGTAGTCATCCTGCATAAAATGCACCCAGCTACACAGACAGAGAGGCTTTAGTCTCCTATGGTGCTGCACTGACAGTCTAGAGGATGAGGAAAATTAAAAACCAAAATATTGATCCATTTCTGTTCTTAAATTTATACAACTCAGGGTGTGTGTATTGTGGGTGTGTTGTACTTCTTGGTGTATATGGATATTTAAACCAGAATAATTATCTTTGTATGCAAAGGAGTTAGCACCTGGAATTCAAGTGAGAAAGCAAAAGACATTCAGAAAAAAAGGTAATTTTATTAGAGCAAATAGTTGTAAGTAGCCATGTTATTTTCAGCAACCTACAAAAGGAGCATTACATTTTTTGAACTACATTATTCAGCTTATCTCCTAACCCTTTCATCAAAAATCTCACCTCAATCTGGAAGAATCTTTTGCTCACTGCCTGCACTTTCAAATGACCAGCAATCAAGATGGTTAAGCTACATTACAAACCCAGCCTTCTGATTATGGATTTTTAATTACTCTCAATTAGTCTTTCTCTTTTTTGATCCCTTATTACTTGTTTTTGCCAAACATGATCCCAATCCAACAGCCATTCAACTCAGCAGGAGTCATTCCATTAATGAAGTTTTGATCTGTAACAGCTTCTTTCATTTGCACTACAGACTATCAGGATCAAATCACAGCTGAATATGTGGTAAAGCAAATTGACTCATGAATAATATGAAGTCTGGCTTCCATATAATTCCTGTCCTATCACCACCCCCATCCCATCTCCCCTGATAACTCCTGCTCCCCACAGCTCCGTCACAGCGGCTCTGCCCTGCACATTCCCACCCCCCTGACATCATTCTCCTCTCCCACAGCAGCTCCCTCTGGTCCCCAGGCCTGTCCCCTGCTACATTCTACATCAAACCAGCCCTCCTGTCATGCTGACTGCTCTGCCTTGTGCTGTGCCAGCCAGGAGTTGCCCGAAGGGTTGTTGGTTCTATGGCTGCTATAAACTCAACTGAGAGCAGGGGAGTACTCCCTGTTGCTCTCTCACTTAAGGCTCTTTCCCGGGTACCCATCTGTCAATTTTAACAGAATATGTAGGAAGTTAACATCTTCCAGATCTCTCTGTGCTATCAAATTAGTGGATAGTTGCAAATTTGGTTGGAGTTTGCTAAAAAAAAAATAGCAAAAGTTGCTAGGAAATAAGTGACTCACAGAGAGATGGACAATGTCATCAAGAGTTGTGTTTCCTTAAAAGGCTAAACTAAATGTTCCCAGAAGAAGGTTACAGTCTTATAAAATCACAGACCAGGTATGAATGATAGTGCACTGGCAGCCAAATAATCCATTTTCAAGAATGGGGTCATAAAAGAAGAGTTTGTTTGCTCAAGAGAAGTAATTCTGATGTACATTTGCAGTAGAGTGAATAAAGCTCTCAAGGTTACTGAATCTGCAGTGAGGGAAGACTTGTTTCCAGCTCCCAGGCTGCAGGTCATTGCAATCCCAAACAAGTGATCACAGTTAAATAGCTAATCCTGTTTATTCTAGAGTGTAGCTTGAAACAGAACAGAAAACCTCAACTACCCTTGAATTTTTTACCTAGAAACTGAACATCACTATGTAGGCTTATGTCTTTGCGAGACAGAATTGCACTCTGATATTTGAAATTATCAGCTTTAGGGGGAGTCATTTTCATTTTATTTTATCCACAAAGTTTACTTCCCCCTTCTGCTTTTGTATCAGGAAAAGAAAGCGAGCTTCGCTCACCAAGAGAGCTCATGCAGAATGTAAAACCATTGTCCTCTAGCTGCACATTCAACTGAAGTTTACATCTGCAAGTTCCACTGGAGAAATAAACACACTGAGCACAACGTTGCCATCAGTTAAAATACCAGGCTGCCTCTTCACAAGACAGGCCGTGCATAGCTAAGCATCAAAATATGTTCCCGGTACTCTTATTATTGTGATATGACCAAATAGTCTTCACATTTTAATGATGTTATCTTCTAGAGGGATGATAATAATTTAACCTGCTTCAGTGGAGACAATAAAAATTCTTGTACTTTTACACATCCCCCTGCTGTCAATACTGGATTTTTTCCACATTTTTTTCTTTATGTAGAATGAGGAACCATTTACCAAACACAAATAGCAACTAACAAACTGAGATAAGCCCATCTAAAATGATTATTATAAGATCCTTGACTTTTTCCACTTTGTCCTTCAAACAAAAACTCTCAAAAGTTAAAACTGAATTTTCTTTTTGACAGAAACACCAAACAATGCTTGAAACACTGCCCACATCTGTGAAACTATATCTAATCAAATTCACGCCTGCATTGGTTGCCCGGGTAACAATCAGACAGTTGCTCCTACAAACAAACTGCAAACAGCAGAAGGAAATGTGCTCTAACTGGAATCATCTACTTCTCTGAGCCTGAGCCTTGCTAGTTTAAGAAATAACCATATATAATATGATCTTATTCAGATGAATGGAGGAGGGCTATTATATACTGATTGGCTCACTCCTGAGGACAAGGAAGATACAGGAAAGGTTGTGAGCAAATGAACATAAAAGCCCAGTTTCCTTTCTATCATTCTCTCCTTTTCTTCTCCCTAAGAAGCACAGCATGGCATTTGGATGTAACTATATGTCACTGCATAAAAGGGTGATTCATTACTTCTTTTTCAGCACATAGTTAAAGTTATTGTCTACATTTTCCCCTCGTAGCACAGGCCCTTAATTGATCAGGTTCGTTTTAGACTCCTCCTAATGACATACACAAGAGATGGCTCTTATGAACATATAGAGATGTGATAAGCACTGCAAAGGCCGTCGTTTCCACAGCAACAGGGATCATGCAGGAGCTCTGAGCCAAACTTCATCCTCACCCCATTCCTCCCCCCTTACATCTGACCACACAGGTTTCCTTCTTCACGCTCACCACAGACGCTTCCGGGAGAATCCAGCTTCATTTGGACGGGTGAATGTCCTCACACACTTAAATGTAGGAGTTGTATAGACAAGTATTGGCTTCAGGGCTCGCATGATTTTCAAAGAAGTCTAGTTTGTTAACCTCAAGCATTCAAAAATTAGGTGTTAATAAGTGGGATTTAGTTATATAAAATATTGAGACGACTAATGAATATCTTTGCATGAGGTTTAATTTGACCTCTTGTTTGTAAGACTTAAGGTCCATTGCATACTAAGATTGGCTTTAAAGTTAGGTATTTATTGGTGGTGTTGCCTTAAATAAATAAAATATAAGCTACTTACAAAATAACTCAGACCGATGACAAAAAGGATCTAAATAAACAATCATTATGATAATATTCATAGTGACATGTTATAAATTAAGCACATTGCAGCTGTTCTGTAATAGTGGTTTAAAAAAGGAAAGAAGATAGAATTGTCAAAGGACTGCTCCTTATTGAAACCTGAATCAGTTACCTGCTCAAAGAAAGTACTGCAGAGGAACATACGTGTACTGCAGATTTCCCACACTGCTATGTACAGCCTAAAGCCCCGAAATAGTGCCTTACTTCATGGGTTTCAAGTTGGTGGGTGTAACTGCAAAACCGAAATCATCAGTAAAAAACAAATATAAGGATGACAAGCTAACTTCCTGGCCACAGTAGCAGAACTGACAGAAACAAACATAATGTGGGAAAGGTTCATCAGCAGGATGGTTCCTTGCTTTGCAAGCCAATAAGGCTGTTGCAGCAGCAAGGATCAAAAGGTGGCTCTTCTTCATCAAAAGGTGGCTCTTCTTCATTGCCAGTATTTCCACCAGGTTCACAGCTCTGTTTCTTCTGGGGAGTCTGCTCTGCCCTTGGGCAGCAGTAGCCACACATTACGTAATGCTGGACAGGCTACATGGCACAGACTAGCAGGAACCAGCTGTGAAGTAAATGCTTCCTTCTTCTTTACACTGGTCACGTTTGCATGGTAGAGAGTAGATTTTGTACAAAAAGGCTTCACCTCTAAGCATGGGCTTGCAGGCACGTGCACATGTGCATTCTCACCTCACCTAGCACAATCAGCTGGCAGGGATCTCCCAAATTCCCTTAGACCCTGATGAAACTCCAAATCAAAGGGAACTACTGACCACGGGGAGTTTAAATTTAAACAAACGGGGACTTTCTAAAAGGTTGAAAAGGAAAGCTTGAGGGAGTCAAACTTTGAAAGAAGTCTGTGGCTGGGCTCTGGAAGAAAAAGGGGAATTTCTGTTTCCTGGTGCTTTAGTTAAAAATACTTTTTTAAGGTAATGTCATGCTTTTAATCAAGAGCAACTGCCCAACAACACCTTATGCTTTCTCTCCTTCTCAGACCACAGACTAATGTGTGCATTAATCAGATTGTGAAATAGCGTGCCCAGGATTGGAGCAGGAGCAAGGATCATCTCCTGCAGATGCTGCAAGCACTGGCCTTCCAGCTACTGCAGTTCCAGCTTTGAACAAGTGCCCTGAAGCTGCTGACTTTGGTGCCTGTTGCTGATACGCGTTTCCATGTCGAATCAGGTACAGAGGAAAACACGCGATACAAAGTTGTGAACACAAACGAGGAAATAAGGAATCTGCCACAAAAGCAAGAACAGCCCTCAAGTCCTCACCATTAGAGCATCACCATATCTGCCTCTGCTGACCTTACTAGAGGCATTTGCTACATAAGATGAAGAAACTGTCATCTGTGCTTACTGAAATCAGTAGCAGAATTTTTAAGGACTGCTTTTTTTTGTTTGTTTTTTATTCCAACTCTGGAAAAATGTGGACAATTTTCAATTTCATAAAAATTTTCCCTGCAGGCTTTCACATACATATCAACCTGAAACAGATTACTTGTTGTTCAACACTGAAAAATGAGATTTTTCCCAGTGGTTTAGCAATAAACACTTAGAAATTATTTTAAGCTTATTGCAAAGCAAAACACTTTAATGTTTATTGTAGTTTGAAGAATATTTTTTTCCTGAGAAATATATTTTTTATTTCTTCCCTGCTCACATAGTATGGTTTTTCAGCTCTAGAAAAAAGCCAACAGGTCATGATGATACCGATGACTCTTTGGGAAAGAATCAGGAAAATGGAAGTTGCCTTGTGTTACTTTTTACCTGAGAGACCTGGGGGATTTTTTTCTGTACATCTTTACTTATTGCTGAGACATTTTACAGTCTTAGCTGGACATAATTTCTAAACCTATCTTGAATCTGAATGGTTAAAAAGAAAGAAAGAAAGAATGAATGAATGAATGAATGAATAAGACATTAACTAGGAAGTAGAAACTGAGGCAGAGTATGTGTACTCTGAAGTAGTACAAAAAGAAACAGATGCCAAGAGTCCTAGAACCCTTCATCTTGTGTGAGGAGAAGAAAAAATATCAAGAAATTAGTTCTAAATGAAAGATACCTTCAGGAAACTGCTTTATGTAGAGAATTGTGTTAAAACATAACAGCAATAAGGAGATATAATACAAATAAAAGATAAAAGGCATGATATGTACACATTAAGTTTTGCTTTAAAAATCTTATTTTTGTGCGAGAGTTTACTATTTGCACTTACAATAAAGCACCCTGGGACATTTAGTACCAATATTACAATTTTTTTCAACCAATTAACTCATTATCTGATATAGGCAAGTTTCTATGTCAGCAATTTTTTGTCCCCCACCCTGCACCTGACTTTAATTATAAAATTGGGCCATCAAAGTTTATCATGTCCATCAAAATCACAAACCCACAGTCATTCATGTCTATTATAGTCACAACAACTGAAAGTAGAACTTACTATGGAACATTACTTCATGAAGGTGGAAGAGCATTATTTTTATTTTTTATCTCCTGCACGTACGTCCCAGGGAGAATTCACAATCTGTTCTTCCCATTTCTGGAAACAACGCACTTTACTCTGTAAACACTGGTCATATGCATCACTTAGGTATCCGTGGTTACATAGATGTAAAGAGCTCTTGAATTACATCCTGCTTGTTTTCTAGTTTCTGTCCTGTGGGAGTTGCTGCAGCAGCACATACCATGGGTCTGAACCAATGTCTGCCATAGCTGACAAGGAGATGTCATTAAATACAAATCTGAATATCTGAAGAAATTAGGCAGCTGGCACAACTCCAGTTGGTCTTAATTTATATGCAGAGTAAGCAAGAAAAGAGGTGAGAAGGCGGCTCTAGAGAGTATAAAGTATTTTCCAAGTCCGCATCACCTTTCCATGGTGTCAACTGAAGAAACCCGTTACCTGTTCCTCCACCACTTTGCACTTCCACTTTGCACCAGTGACACTGAGCATTCTGGATCCATTGGGAGAGGTCATCCTAGGGCTACTCAGGTCCATGGAGCTCTGCTACCTCCAGCAGATGCAGGAGAGGCTACCAGAGGGTCTCCATGCCAAGCCCATCTTTTCTCTCCCCCACAGTGAAGGCAGGGCTAGGGACATCCTCAGCTTCTTTGCCAGGGGATGTTCCCCAATACACAACCAGGGACATTTGGGATGATGTCCACTGCCCCCCTCTAAGTGGATACAAAGAAAGCAGGAGGGCAAGACTGGATTCCATATAAACCCTTTGCTGCTCACTGGGTTAAACAAAGAAACTCACCATTTGCATACCGGAGTCAATTACTCAAAGAGAATAAAGTGCTGTTCAAGAAACTGAAATTCACTGTTTTTACAGAGGTTAATATATGCAGTTGCTCATTCCAAGCTATGTTGTTCTAAAAATGAAGATGATCTGTGTTCTGCCACCACATTTAGAAAATTGCTGTTTAGTCTTGGATCAGAGAAGAGTTTGATGACACCTTGTTGTAAAAATAAAATGATAGATTCAGGTCTGCATTTTACAGTCCCACAACACTGATCTTTGATATTTCTCAGGCAAACTTTCTGTTTGAGGTTTGGAGATGGTTTTATTGTTTTTTCTCTCCTAGAAAAGGTTTGTTGCTCATATTCAACCTCCGAAATCTCTTGCGCACTCCCTGTCATACTATTTTTCAAAAACAGCATTTGATCTTGTGAAATAAATAATATGAATAATTCATGAGAAAGACATTTTAAAGCCCAAATTCCACCCTTCCTTTCTTCCTCCTACTTTTTCATTTGGCATTAAAACTATTATAAACAGGCACATTTTGGTAACAAGCTAGACTGTCTGTGGATAGCAGGAGTATCATCAGTTAGAGAAGCGAGACCACGCACAGAAAAAACCCCCTAAAATATAACACTGGAACAATAAATACTGCCAAGACAGTATTGATTCAGCATATTCCTGAATTATGTTACAGCTTTTAATTCCATTCTCTCTCGCTCTTTTCCTTAAGACCATATAACATTGTCATATACCTTCCTGAGACCTTATACTACAGCGTTTGAACGTGACTGCCAGCTTTAGCAACATTTCCAAGATTGTGAATAACATTTATTTTAAAAACATCTCTCCACAAATCTGTGCTCCTACATTAATTATTTGTTTCATTAATATGTTGTATAAGCCATTATTTAATACTTTTAAGAAGCATGTAACATATTGCAAAGCCTTAAAATTATCACATTGTTTCATGAGTGACAGAAATTGGTCAACATTTTATACCAAATTCTAACATATTCATATCATTTTTCAGCATCTTTCAATCCCACAGCATGGCAAAATATTCTGGCTGCTCTTTAGTAAAAGGGAATGGTTTTAAGGATCTATCAACAGTTTGGCTCTGGCCCTCTATCATATCAGAAATGCCATCAGAAGAGGAGCACACTTCTGTTTCAAACACCCTGCAGCCCAGATTGGGTGATATGGTAGAAGGAAGAGCTCTGCTCACTGCACACAACACAGGAACAGCAGTTTCTTAGTGACAAACGGGAGAAGAGTGATGTTCCTGGGTTCTGTTCCTTGTAGGTATTTGAGATGACACCAGGGATGACTGGTTGGGGTGACACTCCTTGCAGAGATGTTGGTACTCTGCCCTGGATGAGAAGGGATAAGAAAGGCAAGAACAATCTCCAAATCTACAGATTCTCAGGGAACTCAGAAATGCCTTGTGGGCTGGAACCATTTAACTCTGCCCCTCGTTTGCTTTGGAGTCCACTTTTCATCAAGATTACTGCTCTTACAGCTCTCCTGAAGTCATGGAAGAACATCAGGGTAAATTAGCCCATCTGTTTTCATTTGGCAGGGATTCAGGAAAACACAGTTTAGCAAAGTGCTTAAATAAATGCTTAACCTTAAGATTGCTATTAAGGACCTAAGAAAATGCTTTACTAGATTAAGAACAAAAAAAATACTGGAAAATGAAGCAGGTATTCATTGTCTGCTGCACAGTCAGAGGCTTGACAACAGAGAGGGGGACTGGTTTCAAGATTTGCCAAGATTTGTATGTGTGGTGTGGGACAGAGCCGATGGAGATGGTGGCCATGGTGTGACCACAACACAGGACAGAGACTGTGGTGTGGAGCTTTCACACACCATTTTCATGGGAAAAAAAAAAAAGGGGGAGGATTGCACAACACTGCTTTTTGACAGTGCTTAAGATCTAGTGGCTTGTCCTGGCCTGCTTCACCCTCCAGATATTAGAGTGGCACAAGTCCCAGGGGGGAACAGAGGTGAAGACCTTAATGCCAAGGATGCAGAGACAACTGTGCTGCCCGTCGGTGCCGGGGACACAGGCACAGGGACACTTCTAAGTGTGCCTTGCACAAGGGTCTGTGCTGGTACCTCAGCCCCTCACACAAGCACTGCTCCGTGCTCCCTCAGCCGTGGGAGGGAGCAGAAACAGCTCAAATTTTGTGTGGTGATGGGGGTAATGAAGATCCAGGTGGCAGCTTCTCTACAGGTTCATAATACGTCTCCCTTTGCAGTGCAAATACTGCCTGCAGGTGTTTACTCTTGCCGTTTCACAAACTAAACTGAGACAACATGTTTGCACATGACTAATCTCTTCATAATGCATTTTACCTCCTGCAAACTGCTTATAAATATAATTATTTTTCAAAATACTGAGAAATCTGCCAGATCTTTATATATAAGTCTTTATGGACAACACAATCTATCACCTTTTCAGTAAAGAACTATACAAAATGAAATATTTAATAAGTGATAAATTAAATATTAATGGCCAATGCATCACAGACATCTCCAAATGTTTACATGAGTATATAAGTTAGAGTGCTTATTTTTGTAGCAGCTCAGCCTATTCCCACCTAACTTGCTTGCTAACTGCTTCACAGACCTCTAGGCAACCCCATGCCCCTCAAAGTCACCTCTAGGCAAAAATTCCAGCTCCAGACCTCCAAACCCAAGTTGTCTCAGTTCTTCCTTCAGCATCTCCTAAATATTCACCTCCCTTACCATGGGTTTCTTGGCTTGCCTGTGCCTGTCTCCATTACCCACATTCAGTTTTATCGTACCTGGAGGTTGTGGTGACAAAAATAGAAATCATTAACCCCTGCTTTCATTCACACCACAGCAAAACCAGAATCCTTCTCTGCAGAGGGATCTGCAGGGGTTCTGTGGGAAGTTTTGAGCTGGCAAAGGAGGTGGGGCTGAGGAGGCTGCTCAGGCAGCTGGGAAGTGCTGTGTAAAGAGCAGAGCATCCTGCTGGGGTAATTAAAGAGCTCCTGCCGGATTTATTCTGAGATTGAGGCCCTAAACATATTTACTTATTTAACTCCCATATCTTTGAAAAGCTGCACACTTCCATACCAGGCTGCAGAAGGAGAAGTGCTTAGGCTATTTGAGAGTGGAGTTTTGAAAAAGTCAGTTCTTCCCCAAAATTAGTTTGCTGACAAAGAGTACTAGGTCCTCTGGGACAGATGTCTCTCATGGAAATCAGTGGGGTTTTAAATCCTGCAATTTTTTCTCAACACCTTAAAAAGATCCCCATTGTGACAGTTCACACAAATTCTTGCACTGACTCCTCTTGAGCAAGACAAACCCTAAAAAGAGTGTAAAGTTTCCATTTTTAATTGCCTTCAAAATAGCTTAGGCAGGTATGATGGAAGTAGCTGTGAGACGTAATTGCTGCACAGAGACCCAATTACTCACATACTGCAAAACAGCACAAAACTCCCACCTGCCATGAGCGAAGGGCTTAAAAGATGTGGGTTAAGAAATGGATAGAAGCATCACTTCAGACCTATATAACTGTCAGTTTAAATTTGTTTTTCTTTATTCTTACTACAAATTATCATTAACCTAAATGTGACTCTTACCTATCACCAGTGTTCTTTGTGTGTGGTTGGTTGTTTTTCTTTTTAACTTGAAGCTCCTGTTTCAGATGAATAAAAGTCTCCAATCTCTACAGGAAGCTGAATTTTGGAAGATTCGTGTAATGCAACTAATCCCACAAAGCCCTTCCCCAGGGCTCATTAGGTCTTTAGAGACTTGCTGCAGTGTTAATATGCCTTAACACAGCCTTTAAAGATTGCAGACATGCACTGATATCATTTATAGAATGGATTTTCTTTGTCTTCCTTGGATTTTTTTGTTGTTTTTAACAAAAAATACCCCTCATTATGAAGATCAACTGTAAACTCTTCCACGGAATTTGGGCTGAATTGGAGTCCCCTTGTGATAAGTCCAAGTAACAGAAACCCTTTTTCACTCTTAATTACAGTAGCAGTATTGGGTGGTGCAGCATTAAACTGACCTTTGACTTGATGTTAGCTGAGTTAATAAATAAATTTAAAAAAAAATCACAATTTCCCAGCAACAAACACAAGCATATCTTATCATTCACAGTGTGAAGTTGTTACTACAGTGCCATCTTCAGTGCGTTACATAAAGTGGAGTTTTCCTGTAAAGGATTCATTCTTTGTTCTTTATGGGTTGGTAATGGATTAATAGAATTTCAACAGTAGAGAAGAATGAGTAAAAAAAAAAAGGTGAAAGCCTTGTCTCTTTGCTAAAAAGAAACAGTGCTGTGAATCAGAAAATAAAATATTATACCAGAAGCATGTGTAACTATCAGGCAAAACAATCTGAATTTGGCCACCACAAGAGGCTTTGAGGTAAAAAATGGTAGTTGCAGTACCACTTGGAAGTGCAATTTTGCATGTGCACATGCATTATGTGTAGCACATTACCAAACCTTAGAAGGGTTAATGCAGGTTTGACGGCATACTCTTTACAGACAAGACAAAAACATCCATCTCCACAAATCTAAGAGAGAACCTGGTCTAATTGTACTGTGGAGGGCATCTCATTTGGTCAAAGAAGTTTTTCCTACCCAGTCCCTAGATTTAGATTGGATCCAGAAGTGAAGATTTGTTTTCCTGTTGCAACGTGGACTAGCCCTCAGATTGAACAGCAGTCAAGGAGAGCCTTACATTCTTGATGGCAGAGCTCCTGAGCTGTTCTGCTCCGGTTACTTTGCTTCCCTGCAACGTCAGAACGAGGACATTACTGAGCCCTGCTACAACCTTGTTCCTTGCCCAAGCCATGGATGTTCTGGGCCATGGCACAGAGGTGTGCCCCACAGGGCATAGGAGAAGGCATTTTAGCAAAGGTCATTACCCTGCTTCTGTTGTCTCTGGGGTTATCTGGTTCATGGTAGTTCTAGTTCTATTTCATAGCAAATGCCTGTATAGTAGGGATGAATTCATGTTGTTGCTTCAACCCCGTATGGCACTGAGAGACACTTCAGCAAACTGACCTCATCCATGGACCTCATCCATGTGAAATGTCAAAGGGAATACTTGTGTGGAAGAAGGAAATAGGAACTGATGCCAATTCCACATCTCAGCCCCACAACTTTTCAGCGTAGCAAAAATGGCCAGAGGTGCCAATGTTATTGGAAAATATGAGTGATTTTATTATTATTATAATGCAGAATAATCTTTTAGGAGGGAATGTAGTTGCTTGTCATTTTTAGGCTTACGTATTTTCTTGAGTATGGCTCAGAGTTGCATTGCTCTGCGCAGAATAAACAGGTCTATTTAATAGTTGGAGAAGAAAACTCTACAGAAAGGAAAACACAGCTTATCCACTTCCAGTGATATTTCTCAATCTGAACAATAGAGCACTATGCACAGTACAATGGTACTCCCCTTTAGAAATGGATTGTATGCTGATAATACTCATCATTTGCATACCGCTTTCGTTTGGAAAGCACATTACAAATGTAAAGGAATCCTTACCAACACACTTTACAATTTATAATCCTTACTATCTTTGCTGTTTTATGCTGAAGTGGTATAAATTACTTGACAAAGCTACACAGAGAGGATGCGTCACACCCTTGTTTTGTTGACCAATACTTCTGCCAGTTACTGTGTGACTGTTGCAGCAAAACCATAAAATCATGCCCATGGCATAGCTCCAAATTCTGGGGGAAGCTACTTTAAAGATAAAGCCTCTCATAGCATCCATAGCTTATATTCTTGAGAAAGGATTACAAAATCAGGGCCTTGTTTATTGGCAGAAACCCAATTCTACCAAAGTACTTCCTGAATATTTCACTTTGTCAAGGCAAAAGTCATTTTCATTGAAGAAAAAGAAATCTTAAATCTAGTTTATTCATGATGTTTCAGTTCTTTATTTACATCTTTAAAAAGCATGAGAATTAAAAGCAAAGCTTTTTCTAGACATTTGTACCCAATTTCCTGATCACACTTGTAAAACCACTGATTTATTGAACAGATCCTAGAAGTAAAGATCTTTATAAGTATAAAACACTGCAACCACATGGTGATATTTAAGATGAAAACTCTATGTACCCCAATTATTTCAAAGTGTTAACCCGACCCAAAGAAATCACCCCTTGTATGGTATCTTGTTGCCAACTTCATCAAATTGCAGACACAACTCAACAGGAGCTTGCAGACTGCTCCTGAAGAATGCCTACTGATCTTTCATTAAAGCAAACATAGAGGGAGCATTCAAAACCTTGTGTTTAATTTCTACCACACAAAAGGCAGAAAGACATTTAGGATGAATCTTTGCAACTAAATTGTGCCCTGAGCTGCACATGTAAGTCCCTTGACACCCAGGGGCATATTCTAACCCAAGAATGGAAGTCGAAAAGTTGCGTGCTAAAAATATAAAGCCAACTGCTTTCTTTCTCTCTCTCTCTCTTAGTAAATACTTTCTAAATACAGATATCACCAAACAATGTGACTATTCTTTAAAATATCTGTATTTTTCTTTTTAATTCTGGAAAAATTCAAATACAGCCCATTTTGCTTTTCAGAAAAAAAAAATAAAAAGAAAGAATGAAAGAAAGAAAAAAAAAGTTGTTCTCCTACCCTTCTCCACAAAACTATTTTTGGATATAAGAAAACACAGACTGCACATACACAAGACTGGTGACCTGGAGTCTTATTTGCGGTGTACAGACTAGAAGAATACCCTGCTGAGAAGGACTCACCGGGTCTATGAAATCCTGCCAGGGAGCAAGAAAATCTGCTGTATGGTACATCCTTTCCTGCAGTTTCTTGCAGTGAAGAGCTCAAAATCTGTCAAAACACGCTGCCCTTTGTGACTGTGCTCATTGAGACGTACTTATTGTATAGTGTCTCATATTCAGATGTGAGCACTAACGCATCACATGAAGAGAGCCTCTACCAAAGCCATTGCTCAGCAAACACTAGGTACAGACTGACCTCCACACCCCGACATCTCCCAGTGTGCACACAAGCGTATCCACATCTCAGTTAAAAGCCTTTTTAAGAAATAAGTATCACATCTGGTTTAACCCAAGCAATTTGTCCAAGACTCTTCAGTGAGTAGTGACACCAAAGCCTGGCTTGGCTAAGTGGGTGCAGATGTCTGCAGGATTTAGCCACAGTCTGTCAGGATTCAATTGACTGAATCACATTTACTTTACACTGTGCAACTTACAGTCATGGAAAGCCACGATTGTCCAGCTTTAAAAACCCAATATGAATCTTCCCAACAGAAGCTTAAACCATTTCCCACATTTCTCTGTTTTGGGATGTACATCATCTGAAATGACTCAGAAACCATCCAGGACAGGATCTTACAGTTTCCCTTTTTAAGCTGGTTTTTAGGAACTGACAAATCCCACTCCTTTGCCTCTTTGGAAACTGCCATCAACCAAAGCCTAGAAAAACCTTCAGCTGTAGAGGACTGGCTCACTGAAGGTAAAATGAGAGCACGGAGTGGGAGGATGCTCTGGAAGGTCACTGTGCCTGCTTTTCCAGGAAATTACATGAAATTAAACCAAGAAAGGAAATCCTGGTGGATGAGGGAAACTTAGTAATATTCTTTGTTACTGCACCTTTACGAAATGGGTACTATGCCACAGAGAGACCACCTTCTGCTTTCTGGTTAAAGACCAAAGAGACCGTGATGTAACACCTGTTCCCATCAGACTTGTATTACAGCACGTTAAGCCTTCACATACACACAACATTTGGATGTAGCAACAACTAGGTCTTTTTTCCTCATCTGATCTTTATTTGTGCTTTTAAGGAATTATTTGTGGAATTATTATTTAGGGAATGAAAAATCAATGTAACTCAGTATCTGTCTGTTACCAATGACTGGTATTTTAAATAGGCTGCACAAAATGTACTGCTTTCAGACAGTAAATGAATTATCTCAACTATTACTAGTGAACACAAGTAAAAATAACAGAAAACCAAAGATATTTGCCATGAACTCTCTACTTAATGAAAAAGAAGCACAGGGTAACTTTGTTCCATTATAGGGAGAAAGTAAATTGTATTGTTAAGAACCATTTGTATTTTATGTTAGATCTATCCCAAGTCTATGTATATACCAGCAAATTTAAATAGTTTTGCATCCACAGTGCAGCTCCAGGATGCCCACAGCTCTTGAACTGCTGCAGAGTTCCACTGACATCAAACAGACACAGACTGTGCTTAGTCTGTGTTCTTCCTACAGTAATTTGAAAATAGTAACATCTGTACTATACAAATCAACAGAGTATAAAGCAAGATTATATTACATTTCAAGTCCAAAATTACTTATTTTAATTCCAGTGATGCATAGATAGCTTCCCATCTAACATTTTCTGCTTGTTTTGTTCACTAGGGTAGGTCTGATTTGACTCCATTGAAGTCACTTCAGTCAGTCTGAATTTACATTGGTAAATGTCTGAGAGGTGTTTGTCCCTGAGCACTAATATTCCTATTTTTATTTTCCAACACAGTATCAATCATAACACATAAGGATGAGTGAATTAAAATTGAAAATAAAGACTAATAATAACAAAATATATTAACAGAAAACTGTCTAGTTCCTCTACATTCAGGAAAGGAGTGCACACATAATATCAAAACATGAATAATTAATTAATGGTTCCTGAGTTTTTCTTTAGGAAGAAATTATATGGAATATTTTATGTAGGCCTTTTTCAACTAATACTGTGGGTTTGTTCCACTGCTACACTTCAACTGAAGAGAAAAAAATCCTTATTAAGTTCTGATTTTCTAATCCATGCCACATTCTGATACTCCTTCGCTGCCATTATAACGCAGGTTAAATCCTGCACAACAGGGAATGTTTAATCTAAATGCAATTCTGTTCTTGCCCTTCTCCCTTGCCATGAAGATTTTTATGAGGCTTTGTAAATCATTTTTACTATAAAATATAAATTTGAAAGTTAAACTACCTAAAGACATCTTTTCAACTTTCAGTTACAAAACTAACCTAACCAAACAAAATGGTAGATGGGTTGATATTTTTGGTTTTGCAAAGGAAAAATTAACTTTTTTTTTTTCTCTGAAAAATTTTTTAAAATTCTAAATAAGAAGAGAGCAGAATCAAAACAAATGCCCCTAGCATTACATAATTGTTCCTCTCAGCACGTCTGTGTTGAAGAACTCAGAATCCAACTAAATATTAAATTCTGCTTGTGGTGCTAATGCAAAAAAGTTCACTGACTTTGGAGTGATTATTTGCATAACAGGGAAAAGCATGACAGAAGATGAGGAAAACTTTCTTAAATATAACAAATTGTCAAGGTGATTAGAAAACATTAGTGTCTCACTGCTTTGTAGATTCTCTGTCATCCATATACAAATGATCCAAAAGAGAGTATCACAGGCACTTAACAAAGTCTAATTTCAGAAATACAATAGTACCAAACAATTTTATTAATATTTTATACAGATGTTGAAGTCAACACTGACTAGTATTTTGATGTTGATGAAGGAACACAAAATTAATAAACAATAGGTTTCTGTTTTACATTGGACTGGATGTCATAAGTAACTCCTTTAATTATAAACTAACCTAGAATAGTAATGATCAAAACAGGGTAAAGCCAATACATTTTGTTTTCTTTACTTTATTTCAAAATAGAGTGATTATAAATACATTCTTGTCATATTTCCTTCCTAACTCTTTGGATGCAACCAAAAAAAAAAGTCTCACTGTGCTCATTTCATACAATATCAACATACAAATCATGCAAAAGATATTATAGATATACCACCATCAAGTTCCGGATGTTTTGTCTCAATTCTGAAACATTTGTTAACATTATTCACAAGGCCATGCCTTTAAAATTTATATCATCATTATGGCTTTAAAAAAAAGCATTGAAAAAAGATATACTAGATTGCTGCATTATTGTCAATCTTGAACACTAAATGTAAAACATAAATAACCTGTTTTTGTATTCTTGCACCGTGGTATTTGCTTTCTGATAAAATTGCACAATTTTCTTTTCTTCTTCAAGGAAACGATTACACTTTATTGATTTTTTTAAAAATGGAGACTTCTTTATAATACAATGGAGACAACAGATCATGTTAACATTTTCACTGATTTAGTTGATGTCTATGGGTCTTAACAGCCATTTTACAAGCATGGCCACTCAAACCAATATAATGAACAGACAGACCTGTTAAGCCACATCCAAGAGTCACCTTCCCAGAAAGACTGACTAGAGATTTGAATGGACATTACACTAAAACTGCTGTGCAGACACATAACACTGATTCAAAAGGTGGAGAAAATAAACCGACGTTAAGGTTGTCATTCAAAGGAACCATTCCACAGGAAAACAGTGGTTTGCCAGCTTCTGCATTCTTCACTCACACTATTTATGCCTACATATTGCACCATACATTGTAAAACACTTAGGAACAATTTCTACAGGAAGGTCCGGATTGTGCAACCTTTACTGATGCTGGTGAACCCGCACTCACTGCATAACCCCAGCAGAGTCACTGGGCTCTATGTATTATATACAATGCTTCTGAGCTGGCTTGTTTTGAAGTCAATGACAAAACTCTATCTAAGCCCCACTACCGGGCAGGTATCTAGTTATCATCTCATGAACAATACTCTGCACATGATTTAGGTTGAGCTTAAATGCTTTACCGGATTGGGATGTCAATGATCAGGAAACTCTGACCCAGTGTAATGGTACAGCATAACAGTCCAGTTCTTCTTTTGATCAGAAAATAGAAGATGCCACTCCAAAAAACAAAAAAACCCCAAACAAATGGAAGAAATCCACAAAAAGAACACTCTCAAGACCCCTTCCCCAACACATAATAAAAGAAAAAACCCTCAATTCTTCTAGCTGAGGAAGGTACGATCATTTAGCACTGTTCTTTTAACTCAGGGCAACACAAGTCATAAGCACATCAGTTTCATCATCACTTAAAAGTATTTGCTTATTTTCTATTTTTAATATTTTTAACACATGCCTCTCAGGAGACTTGCAGAGGACATGAAGTCTGACAAGGCACTGAGTGTGTCAGACACCTTGTGCTTTGGCAAATCCCAGTGAACTCGGACACACCCTCGAGGCCACACAGCACTGTGCAGAGCAGGCACAGTGACCTGCTGGAACCATCACAGTCCACCTTGTCAGTGCATCATTAACACTCCTTAACCCACAGACAACAAACTCACATGTTCTTATTCACACCTTGGCCATGTGTTGCATCACCAGTCAACCAGGAGCTTTTTATGCTAGAAATTCATATGTACACAGTATTCATGTCCTGAAAATCCCTATGACATTCTGAATTAAGTTAATTATTGTGCATGGATAGCCACAGCTTTTTGAAAGAAACTCAGCCATTAATTTATCTGTTATACATTTATTATCTGAAGTCATGAATATACTTTGTAGTATGGAGAAAAATAATAAAGCAACTCTTTCTAAGCTACAAGAGCATAAACAGATGTCTGAAAGTAGAGGAATGTTTTGTTTGATTTCTCTTAAATAAAGGAGAAGTGCTTTTTTTTTTCTTTTTCTTTTTCAGTCTACTTTGTTAAAAATATACTGCAGGCTGTTTGCCAAGTGTCATTCCAGAATGAAAATTTCAACTCAGTGTCATAAAGCCCTGAAATTAGAGGTTTATATTGGAAATAGCTGACACAGCCTTCTCCACAGTATTATTACTGAGTCTTGCTCTAATTTTTGTTAGCTTCCAATTCATGGAAAACATTAATGTTTATATCCTACTACCTTAATTGACTTATGTAGTGATTATAAAAGGTAGGGAGGGGTAAAGGTTCTGAAAGCAAAGGAGATCAGAGGGTCTTATCCAAAGCTCATCAAGTCAAAGAAATTTTGTTAATCTCATCGCATAGATTTGCTGTAGGATGCTTTACCAATAAACATGCATTCACATGTCAAAGTACCATCTATCAGTAAGATACAGGGGGGATTTTCCATTCTCCTAATTTCTTTTCCTAGCTATTCAGATTCAGCTTTCACAAAGGCAAGTGTTTACTCTCCAGTTATGAGCTGCACAGTACTCTGAACTGAGACCACTATATCCGTTTTGCACTGCAGTTTTATACAGACAGGATTTGCCACGTTGTTCACTGTTCTGATCAGGTTTTGCTGACCAACAGCAAAACAGAGAGATAATAAGAACAGAAAACTTCTGCATATACAATTAAAATATTGCCCTTAGCATCAACTCCTGTAAATACTTGTAGTGAAAAGTATTCAGATTAAGCTGTAGAGACCTGAAAAGCAAGAAAACTGATGATAAATAATTGCCTGAGACACCATACTAAAAAACTAATGAATCTATTTTAAAACGCACCATTGGTAACAAATCTGAAATAAGATAATATGCTAATCTCACAAGAATAGTACAGAACAATTTTATTATTATTATTATTATTATATCTGATCACCTAATTCTGGATAATGCTATACATTACATCCCCGGTGCTGTTTGGTATATTTTTCTGGTTTTATTTATACTGAATGATTAATGCATTGTGATCAGGAAAACAAGTCAGGCATATTAAATACATATTAAGGAGTACATATTTTTTCCTATTTAGTATACAAAGTATTTCATAAATATGAATTATATTACAAAAATAATTTCTGCTACGCTCACACAGTAAGCACTTTGACAATTTTGGACAACCTGTTGGGGTTGTAAGAGTTTCACGTAACTGAGAAGGAACTCTAGTTTTAATTGGAGATGAGTCTTAGAACAGATTCTGCATAAACATCAAATATTTTCTTCAGATGCCACAAATACTGCAGAAGTCAGGTTGAACTATTTTCTTTCTTTTTTTTTTTAATTTTCTGTATAGACATGTATGCTTCAAGTGGTCAGATTTATTTCATAGGTATGTAATGCATGGTATATTTTAAACAAATATTTGCACAATTTAACATTATAATTCCAGTGGTTTCAAGATGCAGCCCATAAATGTAACCAATTTACACATACTATTGAATGTTCTCTCTTTGCATGCTTGTTACTTTCCAGATAAGCTTTAAACAGTGCCATTAGAACACCACAAATCAAAGGATTACTCCAGTTCCACCAACTTAAATCCACGTGCAGGATGAAGGACCCAGCTGAAGTACAAATATCAGTACCAGGTTTCTTGTGTTTGTTCTAACAAAGCACAAGGAGACGATGGTTTGCATTTAAGATACAAAACATATATGCCTCTTGAGGTTAAATTCAGTGTAACGTGTATAAAGCATCCCTTTGGCAATAGAGTTTGCAGTATCCCTACAGGATTCCACAGGGCATGAACATTATGTAGTAAAATCTATTAGGGAAATTCTCCTCTACTTGACAAATCATACGCAGCTACAGTTAATCAGACACCCTTGGATACACCTGCCTCTATGCCTATCAATATAATATAGCATTTGGAAGTTAAAAGTCAACAAAAGGCACTTTCATCATTAAATAAATGTCCTCTGTAGGCAATAAGATTGTATGACCTATATTTTATTCAAAGCTGTTTGTTCTTCAAGGACTTGTAGGTAGTCAGGTGAACCTTGAAGTTTAGCTTTTAGTTCAAAATACTCACTTTTTCTTTGTTCTACTACAATTTTACTATGATTACCACCTATTAGAGATTTCTTGGTTTTTTTGTCTTGTAGTTTTTCTGGGTAACGTATTTCAAAGCCACTGACCCCTATGCTGTTGTATTCCTTTTTACTTTCAAGAAAATTTTGAATAAATACATTGGAATCCCTCCCAGGGAATAACTCATCCAGTTCATCGATTGTGCTAAGTCTTTTTCTGGTATCCACATGCAATAAATCTTTCTCCTTTTCATTCATATTTCTCAGAATGACTTTTTGCCCTGGTGGGTCAGCAAACGTGAAGCCTGTTTCAGACTCTTTCAAGCCACAGGTATGACTTTTGCTCATCTGCTCAATGGTTTGAGGAATGAAGGCCTCTGCACCCAGTCCATCTTTTTTGTTTGACTTGTGATCGTGCTTTCTTAGCTGCAGTTGCATAGAACTGCATTCTTGATTTCCAATCCCTTCGTGCTTTACAGTTGGTTTTTTGTTGCGCCGAAGCACAAAAACAAGAAGACAAAAAGCAACAAACACTGTTAGAATCAGCACAACTAATATGCTTAAGATCAGGATGGACAATGGAACTGGGCCACCAGGAGGACTCCGGACTGGTCCCGGTGGTGTGGTAAAAATAATAGCAGGCATAGGACTAGTGAACAGAGCAGATGGCTTGTTTAAAAGTTTAGGACAGAGAATCTCATTTTTCAGAGACTTAAGTTCTATGTTAGCAAACTGTACAGGTGTTTCACATTTCAATTCCTTCACCACAATACCTTCATTTAGCTTTTCAAGCCACAGTTTTAAAGCAACTAAATCACAAGTGCAGTCCCATGGATTACCTTCCAAATCTATTTGTGTAAGAGATTTTAGCTGATCAAGAACACCACTTACAGGTAAATACATGAAGTGATTGTTCCTCAGATTCAGTCTAGCAAGTGGTGCACCAGCAAAAATATACGCTGGCAAGCTTCGTAGAAGATTGTTGTTCAGGTAGAGCAACTGCAAATTTGGCATTAAGTCAAAGGTGCCTGCTAGGATTTCTTTGATAACATTGTATTCCAAATACAGATACTGCAAGTTGTGGAGGCCAGCAAACATTTCTGGGCTCAGACGCTCTATCTGATTGCCATTGAGATACAATCTCCGTAAATTTGTAAGGTTGCGGAAAACGTCTCCTTTGATCACTGAAATCCGATTGCTGCCTAAGTGTAGCAAATCCAGCCCCTCAAACTCAGTGAAATCTGTAGTATCCACATCCTTAATATAATTGCCATTTACATGCAGTTTCTTGGCATTTAAAGGTTTTGGTACAAGTTCAGCCATCGACTCTATATTTCTTTCTTGGCAATTTACACTTAATCCCAAGTCTGAAGGATGCGTTTTGCAAACACAAGGGAGCGGACAAGGAGTTAAAGGAGGCACCCTGGTCTGGTAGGATACGATTTGACTGAGATTGCGATTAGACAGTGCTTTGCCTGCTACTATCCCCGAGATCTTCGAAGGATTTGTAGTCTTTGGCGGCTTTGTGACTAATCTGTGCACGGATGTTTGAGTGGTGTGGCCGTTGGGTGTGCTGTAACCGGGCTCCAGCTGCGAGGGAGGCAGGATGCGCACGTCAAAATCGCTCCCTGTCCCCATGGAGCACAGCTCCTGCTTATTGGTTTCTTTCAGCAGCCTTCCATACAAGTCACTGGGTGTCTCACAGATAGCTTCTCCAATGTAGATGTTGTAGGGCATGTTCTCCAGCCACGCTTTTAAAGGCAACAAATCACAAGTACAATTCCAGGGGTTGTCTTCCAGCTGCAATTCAACAATTCGCCCGATGTGTTCCAGAACTCCAATGTACGGGAGCTTCTGTATTCGATTTCCCCGTATATCCAGATGGGTTAGAGAAGCAAAACGAAAAATATTATCGGGAAGGAATGAAATCAGATTGTCATTAAGTATCAGGACTTTCAGCTTGTGAAGCTTATTGAAGGCTCCCCGTTCAATAAACTTGATTAAATTGTAGTCAGCTTGGAGATACTCCAAGTTCTCTATGCCAAGGAAAGTGTCAGCCCGGAGAATCTTTAATTCGTTGTTGTTCAAGTGCAACTGTTTTAATGCACTAAGACCCATAAAGGCCCCTCCCTCAATGTTCTGTAACTTATTATTACCCAGTTGCAAGGACACTGCATGTGTAAAATTAAGAAAGGAATTTGGATATAGAATAATTAGCAGGTTGTTTTGAAAGTTGAGGTGGTAAAAATTAGACCATGGTGGTTTAAGCTGATTTGGTCTGTAGACTGCAACCTTCTCACAGTTGACATAGAGTACATTCTCAACTGACACACAGGAGCAAACACTGCAAATTTCCACAGATATATCAGCATCTGCAGTTGTAGAAGAAACTGGAGATGACAGAACCAGAAAGAGCCACAGAATCATCTTCTTATGATCAGCAAGCAACCTTAGGCTCCTGAACAAAGATAAAGAATCTAAAGAAGAAAGAAGGAAAGAAAAAAGAAAATGTTTTTCAGTTGACATTCTTCCAAAACGTCATTTGGGTTAAAAATTGTATACCACTGAGCTACTGTACCTGCCAAGGATTATAGATAAACTACAAGAACTGAATTTAAAATAACATGAAACACTTTAACAACCAAGCAAACACACGGGAGCTAGGATGATTTCAAACACGGAATGTAAATTTCTGTAGACAAACACAAATAACTCTCAGGTCTGTCAAATATATTTCTCTCTCTTGTACACGCCAAGCATGCATAACTAACAAGTAAAATAACCAAAGGAGATTCCAATTTAATGCATATTTACTCTTCTCAATCCTGCACTGCTCATATGTTGTCGTGCATTTCAGGGATATTAAACACAAATGCTGATGCTATGAATGCCCAAACATCTGGGCTGAAATAGCACAATATAGAAAGGATGAAGATGCTGACACAAAAAGCAATGTCAATACTTAATGTATGTATCTGAAGAATCAACACATACAGATTTATCACTATGATAAAGATATTCACTCAAGGGCTACATAGGCATGCACACATATTGCTTCTGTCACTTCTTATACCTAGTTTAAATAAATAGGTGGTATACTGACTGCAGAAATACAACTATCCACAAAACAAGATCAGCTCTGAGGTGACCAATGGAAGCACAGAGACATGGAGGAAGCATGCACAAGCATACAGCCCCATCCCCAGGAATAACAATACACTGACTTGCAGGGCAAAACAAAGTCACAATTCACCAACATGACACTACTGAAACCTGAGAACTATTTTTTTTTCCTAAAACATTATGTAATTTACTCTTATTCCTGCATTTATAAGAACCTCTTTGCATATAGTCAGGCCAGCAGAGCTGCCATTTTTTATGCAGAACTGGAACCACAACATTTCCTCTGAGTTATAAGGTAGCTTTTTTTTTTTTTTAAACAAATCAGTCGATAATCAATACACTGCACCCCCCCCGCACCCCATCTTCCCATTACCCCCATTTCCCAACGTGTCCTTTTCACTTCCTGCTGTGGGAAGCCCCTGAGTTGGCAGGAGGGAGCCAGGATGAAAGTGGAGAAAGCGGGAGCCAGCTGGAGGGAGAAGAACCAGGCTGGAGGGAGACACAAGGGGACGATGTGCCGGGGGACCTGGAAGGGAGGGCAGAGGAGGGATGAGGGAAGACCGCAGGACAGAAGGACAAGAGGGACAGCGAAAGCACAGAGGAGACAAGAAAGGATGAGAGGAAGGGATGGCTGAAGGGGTCAAGGAGGCCGCTTAGCGGGAGCACAGGGAGAAGGGGGAGCGGAGCAGTCGCTGCCGATCCCCGCAGGCTCCCGACCCCGGCCGCGGGGAGCGCGCCCCCAGGGGCAGACCGGTGCCCCCGCGCCCCCACCGCTCCATCTCCCTCCCCCTCGCAGACGCCGTCCTCCCGTATCCCTGCCTCGCCCACGCTCGAGTCCCCTCTTCTTCCCCAGCCCGGGGGCCCCGGCCGGTGCCGAGCGGGCACGCTGCGGGCGCTGCGCGGGGCTGGCGGCGGGGCGGCGAGCCCGGCCAGCAGTGCCGGCGCTACCGCAATTTTTTGCCGCAACCGGCTCGGCTGGTGCCGGCTCCCCTCTGCCGTGGGCGCCCCGTCGCCCTCTGCCTCCCGGCTGGGGAGGGCTGGAGGGACGCGGGCGCACACACACGGTGCGCACATCCCGGCCGGCAGCGGGCACAGCGCGGCGGTGCAGCCCCGCATCCCTTTCGCTGTCCCTTCGCAACAAGGCACGACCGTGGGTCCCCGCCGCAACACGCACCAACCCCCCCGCCCCGGTACCTTTGCAAAGTCCAGCCCGCAGCATACCCACACACCCCCTTCCCCAGCCCCACTGCGCAGATCCTGCCCCCCCCGTCCCTCCCACACCTCCACCGGCTTCTCCGGGCCGCCCGACCCCGGTCCCTCCTCTGGCCCGCTCTCCCGGGAAGGATGGGAGAGGGCAGCGCTGCGCCTGGTGCCGCCGGCGGGGGCTCCGGGAGGCGGCCGGCTGCGGGGAGAGGCGAGCGCGATGGCAGAGAGGCTCCGGCAGGAAGCCACTGTCGCCTCGTCGTGTGCCCCCCCGCCCCCCCGCCGTCTTTAAAACAGGACCAGTAATTA
>WBMZ01001529.1:0-110001 GCA_013400975.1 Atrichornis clamosus
CCTCCTTCCTTCCCTCCCCCCTCAAGAGATGCCTGATCCTGGGGCACAGAGCACTTTTATCTGCTTTGCACTGTGGGCATGAGGTTGGCACCGGCTTGGGACAGTGTTGTGTTTCTCCAAGCAGAAAATCCAGGAAAGTTGAAACCTTTGATTAAAACCTTTGGTTGAAATCTTTGATTCCCCAGGGTAATGGGAGCAGTTCCATGCATTATCCTTTTCCAAGAGGACTGTCAGAGCTCTGAGGACACTCAGAAGCCCCGTCCAACCTGGCCTTGGACACTTCCAGTGATGGGGAAACCACAGTTTCTCCAGGCAACCTGTGCCAGGGCCTCCCCACCCTCACAGGGAAGAATTTCTTCCTAACATCCAATCTAAACCTTCTCTCTGTCAGTGTGGAGCCATTCCCTCTTTTTCAGTCACTCCAGGCCCTTGTAAATTGTCTCTCTCCATCTTTCTCATGGTCTCCCTTCAGGAACTGGAAGGCCACAATTAGGTTACCCCGAAACCTTCTCTTTCCCAGGCTGAACAATCCCAATCCTCTCAACCTTTTTTCATGGGGATCCCTCTAATCAACTTTGTGGCCTCCCCTGGATTCGCTCCAACAGCTCCATGTCCTTGCTGTGCTGGGGACCCCAGAGCTGGAGGTGGGGTCTCACCGGAGTGGATCCCCCCGCAGGAGGCGATCAGAGGTAGACCTCCGTGGCTACCTCTGGATGTGGTTTCCTCCAGCCCTTCCATAGCTGGGAACTCTCTTCCTGGACTCTGCAAACCCCTCCGGTTCCCCCAGTGAGTCTCCCACTCTGTGTTTCCAGGGCTCTGAGCACAGATGTGTTTATTTAACTGATTTTCATAGGTTTCTTCCAGTGATGCAGAGAGCGCGAAAGAGCTGTGTACACTAAATGAAGGCAGTGTAAAAAAATCGATTTAACTCCCATCTGAGCTGCACGGAGAAGGGAATAAATGGAAAATTATTTTTAAAATGACAATTTGGATTGTTCCCACTGCCAGCTGGACCAGTTCCTTCTGCTGCATGAACTGCAGCCCTGGACAGGAGTACTGGAGACGTGTATTCTCTGAAGCAGCTTCAGAGAACACAAAGGCCAGCAAAAACAGTTGAAAATTGCACACAGAAATGCTGGTTTCAGGCAGGAATGAGGAGCACTGGCTGTCCAAGCCCTTGGCTTGCAGGGGTGGATGTGGTTACACATAAAATCCTTACCTTTGCCTGGGGAGTCCTTGGGGATGGGCCCACGGGGAGGAGGCTTTCCAGCCCCTGGTCATTTTGCTGCTTTAATATGAACTTCCTTGGTTTCAAATGCTCTTGAATGTGCTTCTTATTTCCCCCTCTGCTGCTGAAAAGTTCAATGAAAACACCACCCTTTCATTTGAAAGAAACGGTTCATTTCAATAAAAGATTTTGAATTCTTTTCTTTGCAATTTCTTGCAGAACGTGACCTGTGATTATTTGCAAGGGAAGCAGGCTGGTGGCTGAAATAGGGGCAGAGATCAGACTCAGAGGAGCTGGATGTGGCACCTGGCCAGATTTGTGCTCTTGGACTACTCGGGGTGGCAAGGAAGCCACTGCCCCTGTCACTGTGGGATCCCATGGAGGAGCTGCTCCCTGGGGACAAGGAAGGTGCTGGTGAAAGGTGCTTCTTATGGAGGTTTGGGACTGAATAAGAGAACCTGGAGGTTGTCCAGGACCTGTGGGATGTTTAAAGGAAGGACCAAAGGAAGTGAAAAAATCAAGGTGGATGAACATGGAAAAAGGGGACAACACCAGCTGGTATTGAGGAAGATGACCTCAGCATCCTGTCCTGTTGAGTAGGAAAGAGGCCCAACAGGAAAATTGGGACAGGGAGGGCAGATTTTAGCTGTAGGTGTGCACCCTGCTGCCCATCCAATCCCACTGCATCCCGCAATCATGGAGTCACCAAGGCTGGAAAAACTCTCCAAGATCGAACCCAGCCCAGCACCACTGACCCATGTCCCCAGGTGCCACATCCACAGGGCTGCTGAACACCTCCAGGGATGGTGACTCCACCACTCCCCTGGGCAGCCTGTCCCAGTGCCTGACCACCCTTCCAGTGAAGAATTTTTCCCTAATATCCAACCTGACCCTCCCCGGGCACAGCCTGAGGCCGTTCCCTCTCCTCCTGTCCCTGTTCCCTGGGAGCAGAGCCCGACCCCCCCTGGCTGCCCCCTCCTGTCCGGGACTTGTGCAGAGCCAGAAGGGCCCCCCTGAGCCTCCTTTGCTCCAGGCTGAGCCCCTTCCCAGCTCCCTCAGCAGCTCCTGGTGCTCCAGCCCCTTCCCAGCTCCGTTCCCTTCCCTGGACACGCTCCAGCCCCTCCATGTCCTTCGTGTAGCCAAGGGAAGTTCAGCTGTATCGAGATCAGCCCCACTGCATTGGGCACATGCCTGGGCCCCGTTTCCCACTGCTCAGTGGCCTGGGCTGCCCTCCAGGCCCTGGGAACCAGCAGTTTTAGGTAGAGCTTGGTAACCTGGAGTTGCTGAATGTTCAGAGCTCCTCATTAATGACACCCATTTTGTGAATGATTTGAAAAACCTGCTTTTAAAGTCACACATCTTGAGTTCTGGGTGTTCAGCTTTGCTTTCTGAGCATGCAGTGATTTCATTTTCAGTCTTCTCTTTAAAACCAAAGGGTTATTTTTTGCCATCACATAAGTAAGTGGCCACTGGCCAGAAGAGGGACTTTGCAGCTGCACAGAAAAAGGAGGTGCTGAGCCCTGTAAGGCAGAGGGACCAGCAGCATGTGTCCAGGGGTGGGTCCAGCCTTTGCGGCAGGAGTGGGGCAGGTCCAGCCCAGCCCCTTCCCCTTGCAGGGCTCAGCTCTGCAGACTCTGGGAATGTGTCCCCCCAGGTGCTGCATTTGGGGTGCCAGGTTCTCCTGGGACTGCTGTATGGCTTCCCCAGCTGTGACACGATCCCGTCCCCTTGCAGGGGGGCTGCAGAGAGATGGGAGGGGCAGGTGGACTTCTCTGAAGTGATGCCAGAGCCTGGACTTCCCTCCAGCCCTGGGATGCCTTTAGGACAGGAGATGCTTTGGTGCCAGAATGTTTCAGCCCCAAGCTGGGGTTAACTCTCTGGTGGTTGGGAGAGGGGAAGGGTTAAGCTTTCAAAACCAGAACATTTTATTTTTGTAAGCAAAAATTCACACTCTCCACCCAAACCAACATTGAAGACCAGGGTTTATTTGAGCCTGTCAGCTCTGCTTTGCTCTCTGTTGTTAAAAAACCCCACTGCTCACCGGCTGAAAAATGTCAGAGGGAAATTGAAAAATAACATTTTCCCCTTTTCCCACTGCCACACCTGCTTTCCTTGGACAGCAACTGGCATTTCTCCAGCACCTTGACAATCTCTCAGCCAGTGGGTGCTGCTGGAGCTGGGTACAAGTGGTTGGGGGGGATCCTGGGGACACCCAAACACAATGGGGGCTGCATCCCCCCAGGGACCCCACCTCTGTGAGCTCTATGAGCTCCTCCTCTGCAAAGGGAGGGGATAAGGAAAAGGAAGGGAAGAGTGTGGTACAGGTGTTATAAAGATTGAAAGCCTCAGATAAGAACCACAAGGGCCCCAACAGCACTGGAATCACATCCCTGTGATACCAAGAGCAGCAGCACAAGGGGTGGCTGGGTGCAGTGGCAGCTGCAGTGGCTTCACCTGCTCAGCAGCTTAAAAATATGGAAATAAGGTAAAAGCCGAGTCACCCACACTTTTATCACCTTGTTATCAGCTGTGCTACAGGTGCTGCCACCTCCCCTCTGCCTGCAGGGACAGCAGCCCCAGGTTTGCCCGGTTTTGTCACATGGCTGAAAAATCAGGGCCGCACAACACCCCTGAAAGTGCCCCCGGATAGAGGTGGGGCCAGGCATGTCCAGCCTGAGCACCCAAATCTTGTTGGGTTCATCTCACCCACCCAGTATCTCCTGTCACATCACCTCCCTTGCTGACAGGTGCTCAGTGCTGCTGGAGCTGGGATAGCTGGAAAAACAGCACAGAATCATGGAATGCTTTGGGCTGGAAGGGCCCTTAAAGCTCATCCCATCCCACCCCCTGCCCTGGGCAGGGACACCTTCCACTATCCCAGGTTGCTCCAAGCCCCATCCAACCTGGCCTTGGACACTTCCAGGGATCCAGGGGCAGCCACAGCTCCTCTGGGCAGCCAGAATCCAGGCTGGAAACCTTCCTAGCCATTTTTCTGGTGCTTGTGGCCCTTGCGTTGTCCAACAAAGTTGCCTTTCCCGTGGGTAACAGCACCAGGCTCAGCCAAAGCTCTTCCTCAGTCTCCCAGGGCTGAGCACACCTGAGCAGCACCGAGGAACAGCTTTGACAGCCCAGGGACACAAAACCACCCTGACACCAGGGAAAGCGAAGGCGTCTTGGCAATTACCTCAGCACTGAGCTTGCAAGTCTGCTGGTTTTGTTCGTGCTCATCTGAAAGCCTTTGACACATCCGAGCTGTATGTTTCTTTTATGAATATGCAAATCAAAGCAGTGAAATTACAGATAATGATATGTAGTCAAAACTTTTCAGAAGTTAATGCATATTCCTTATTTTGCAGATTTCTATCACATTTGTATTTGCAAAATAGATGAGATAACGCCGCTCAAGAGAACAGCTTTCCTGTCACTGAAGCAGTGATACACCTTTCAAATCCCACTCTGGATTGCTGCCAGCTCCCTTCCCAGTGCTGGGATCCCTCCTGTGGGATGGGGTCAGCAGCATCCTGGGATGCTGAGGCAGAGCTGAGCTGCCCTGTGGTTTCAAGGGCTGTGTGTTGGCCCCAGGCACTCCAGCTATCCCATGGCTCTGCTCCGGTGCTGTGATCCTGCTGTGGAACTGGGACAAAAATCCCGTGGGGAAAACCACATTGGGTCCAGGTTTCCCAGGCAGGAGGGCACAGGGGTGGCCTGCATGGGGTCCCTGGCACTTTGGAGATCACCCACAGTGGCCTGTGCAGCCCGGAAGGGTTTCTCTTGGAAAAAAATTATTCATTTGCTCATTTTTTGCTGTCTTGCTACAAGCCCAACTTTAGACACAACAGCAACATGATGCCAATGCAATAAAATACTTTTAAAGATGAAGATATCTTTCCAAAAAGCAATTCAGTACTTTTCCAAAGTGAAGTTTTCAAAATAACGCTGGTCTGGTGTGGTTTCTTGTTAAGAGGAAATGTTATACACAAATATACAATCCCAAATATTTGGTTTTATTCTTGTTGTGGTTTAACCCCAGCTGGTAACTCCACACCACACAGCTGCTCGTGTATCCCCCACACCCGTGGGATGGGGAGGGCAATCAGAAAAATAAAAAACCGTGGGTTGAGATAAGAAGTCTTTAATAATTGAAATAAAGTAAAATAATATAGTAATAACAACAACAATAGCAATTAAAAGGGAAATCACAAAAATACAGAGAGGAATAAACCCAAAGAAAGATAAGTTGTGTCCAATCCAGTCGCTCACCACCCACTGACCAATGCCCAGCCCGTCCCCCAGCAGTGACTGCCCCTCCTGGCCAGTCCCTCCCCAGTTTCTATACTGGGCATGATGGTTTATGGTATGGAATATCCATCTGGTCACTTGGGATCAGCTGTCCTGGCAATGCTCCCTCCTGGTTTCTCCTGCTCTCTGGATTTAGGGTAAGCACTGCTTAGTAACAACTCAAACATCAGTGTGTTATCAACATTATTCTCATCCTGCATCCAAAACACAGCACTGACCAGCTACTGAGAAGAAAGTTAACTCTATCCCAGCTAAAACCAGGACAATTCTGCTTTAGGAGGAATGTCAGGGTTCTACCACGTGTGGGAAATACAGGGTTTGATCAGAAGGCCTCTGGTTCAGACCCACTTGCTGCTGTTCCTGTGATGTTCCCAGTTACCAGGTGAGATGCAGTGCTCACCTCGATCTGTTCCTCAGTCTTTCACACCTTCTGGAGTGCCCAGTGTGGGGCAGGCACAGTTCCCTGGGACCTGTGTGGGCTGCAGGAGCCAGGTCCATCCCTTTGTCCATCAAATGTTCCATGGCGAATCCATGGGGGCTGACCCGCAGCTCCTGGGCTCCTGTCAACCTCTTGCCCAGGCTCTCTGCACACTGCTGGGCCTCCTGTAGCCCCTGAGTGATGGGCTGAGGGCTGCCTGCACCTCACCCTGCTCCCAGCTATTGAATTAGAGTCATGAAATCATCCCCCAATTTCATCCTGTCTCTGCTGCATTCCCAGTTCCACCCATCAGCAGAGGAACCCGCCTGGGCTGCCACGGAGGACACCCATCACCCGCGGCTGAGGGTACTCAGGAGAGCAACTTTGCCCCTCCCAGTTCAGCTCTGGTGGGAATCTGACCCTTTTTCTGCTCTGTTCTCCCCCAAATTAATGTCACCACCTTTAATAGTGTGTGTGGGTGAGCAGTTTTCGTCAGACGACGCTGGCGGAGGAGCCCAGCCGTGGCTGGCGAGCCTTCCTCCCTTCCTGCCTTCCCCCTCCTCCTTCTCTTTCTTCTTGCAAACACCTACATCCTTCCTGTATTGTTTCAAACCACAAGATAATAAACTGAGCGGCAAAGCTGCGAGTGGAAAGGTCTGTGGGGGGAGGTGGACCCTGCACCCTGGGCACTCCAGCTCCCCCTGCAAATATCACCGGAAACCTCTGTCCTGCTGCTTGCATAACTGGGGCTGGGCTGCTCACCCTGAAAGGGCAGCGCTGGGCTGAGCCCCTGACCTTCTCCAGCCCTTTTTGGTCATCGTGTGCCCTGCTGTGGGACCTGTGGAATGGGGCTCCTCTGCTTCTGGGAGCTCCTCGCTGGGTTCTCACCAGCACTTATTTTAGCAAAGAGCTTTTTTCAAGTTTCTGGAAGCCTCTTCTCTCCTCCAGTTGTCGTTGGGCCACTTCTGACCCACTCTGGAATGGTTTGGGTTGAAAGGAACTTTAAAGCTCATCTCATTCCACACCACTGCCATGGGCAGGGACACCTTCCACTATCCCAGGGTGCTCCAAGCCCTGTCCAACCTGGCCTCGGACACTTCCAGGGATGGGGCATCTGCAGTTTTCACAAGTGTCCTCCTGCCCAAAGTGTTTTGTCTCTGGGTTCCTCTTGTCCCTCTCCACCCTGCATGGAAGGAAAAGCACTTACAGGTGCTTCCCAAGCTCCTCAGAGTTTTCACAGAGACAAGGCCAAAAGAAAAGAGCTGAATGGCTCTCCCAGGCTTTGTCCTGTGACTGCTGCAGCCGTGTTTGGCACAGGTGCGGTGCAGCAGAGCTGCTCGTGCTCTCCCAGCCCCAAACCACAAGTCATTGAGGCCTGGACAGACACCAGGCAGGGATGTTCACTCGTGTGCTGGACAGGGCTTGGAGCAACCTGGGATAGTGGAAAGTGTCCCTGCCCACGGCAGGGGGTGGAATGAGATGATCTTTAAGGTCTTTTCCAACCCAAACCATGCTGTGACTCTGTGATTCTATGAATACAGAACAAACCGTGCTGTGGTGACACCAGGAGCTCTGAGGAGCTCACAGTCCACTAATGGGGCTGTGAAATGTCACCTCTGCCCCACCACGAGCAAGGAGGAGACGCGGGGATAAAACATCACCCTGGCGACCATGAGGGCTGTGTGCCCCAAAGCTGCTGTGAGGTGGGGTGACAGCCCTGCCCTGCGTGTCCCCCAGCCCTGTCCCGCTGAGCCTGCTGTGCCTTCGGAGTTGTGCTGGCAGGAGATGACACTCGCTGCTGCTTCAAACCCCAGAGCATATTTCGTGCCTAAAACCTCATCATTAGGAAGAATGGTGAAAAGCTGCAGGAACAGAAGGCTCCCGTGACTCTCCAGGAACTGCCAGCTGAGCACTGTTATCATCCAGCTTCTAGGAAAACCTTCTCTCAGGTTGGTTTTTCACAGCCAAACTCTTCCCTTGCACCTCTGAAATGGAGGCACCTGGGAAGGTCAAGCCAGTTCCCAGACTGGCGGCACTTAATGGGATTTTGTTCTTGGAGGTTATCCCAGGGCAAATGCTGAGGTCCTGATGAGACAAGGCAGGGCTCCAGAGGAGCTGGGAGTGGCACTGGAGTGCTCGGCAGCTGATATCCCGTGCCGTGCAGGGTCAGAGGGACGGGCTGTGTCTGCAGGAGCAGAGCTGGGCGATGCTGCTTTGGGAGAGCCTGAGGCCCGGCTGTGTCCTGCAGTGCATTCCCCACGAACCCCCCCAGCACCTGCAGCGCCGAGTGTGGATGTGGGAATGCCTCCATTCCTGTCAGCCTGGGTTGTGGGGCTGCAGTCCGTGAATGCCTTTAAGGCCTTTTTAACCCTCACACGGTACCATCTCCACACCAACCCCCTCCTGGGGACACAGAACTGGGGGGAGCTGCCAGCCCTGCTGCCGGTTTGCAAGACAAATTCCTTCTGTTTCCCAAACAGTTTTTCCTAAAATGTTGTGTAGGAATGCAAAGGCGAGCTGCAGAGCTCAGCTGTGTGTGATGCACCAGCACCGAGGCCAAACAGCATCGGGTGCCGTGACCTGCCCCGTGTGCTGGGATGAGCTGATGCCGAGCAGTGCTCAGTTCCAGGGCCCAGAACAGCCACGAAACCAAGCCCAGACACCTGCAAACACCAGTGCGCTTTGGTGGGTTGACTGTGGGTTGGCCATGGGTTGACCTACACCGTGACCAGGTGAACAAACCTGCCTGGTGGTTTAAAAAGCAGAGTGCTCACATGATGTCATGCTACAACACAAAGCTGGCTTGAGCTGAGCCCTCCAGAAGCGCTCAGGATCAGCTGTCCCTTGCAGTGCACTTTGATGAAACCCTCACCTGCTTTTATCAATGGTCCTACAGAGACAGGCTGAGAGAGCTGGGGTTGTTCAGTGTGGAGGAGAGAAGACTCTGGGAAGAGCCTTTTGCAGCCTTCCTGTGCTTAAAGAGGGCTTGTGGAAAAGAGGGGGAGCAGCTTTACACCAGCACGCGGTGACAAGTCAAGGGAGAACAGTTTTAAACTAAAGGAGGGGAGATTTAGGTTAGGTGTTTGGAGGAGATTCTTTACTCAGAGGGTGTTCAGACACTGGCACAGGATGGCTGCCCCATCCCTGGAAGTGTCCAAGGCCAGGTTGGACGGGGCTTGGAGCAGCCTGGGATAGTGGGAGGTGTCCCTGCCCATGGCAGGGGGTGGAACGGGATGAGCTTTAAGGTCCCTTCCCACCCAAACCATCCTGGGATTCTGTGCTAAACCCTGCAGGAACACATCCTTCTGCTCTGACATCAAGCAGAATCCGGCTGTTTCCACCTCTAAAAAGAAACATTACTCAATTCACTCTAACACAGCAAAGTGTCCCCAAGGAGAATATCCAAGCATGGAAGAAATGACCCATTTTGTGCTCACTCCACCCTTAAAGAGCTGGACTCATGATTGTCATGGCTGCCCTACCTGGAGCATCCAGAGACCAGATCTCCAGGGTGTTGATGTCTGTGCAAATCCAGATCAAGAGGCCCCCCAAAGGGTTTTGGCTGCTCCCCTGGGAGGCTCAGTATTCCCCTGAATACACTTCCTGCCAGGGATTTGTGTGTCGGAGCAGCTGAAAAGAAGGATGCAGTGGAGGTGCATTATTATCTTTTCATGGGAAATTCCTAGATGAAAGAAAAAAATTTAAAGTTTATGTCTCATTCTGTATTCTTTTCATTTTGGGTTTTGAGAAAGAAGAAATTATTCATGTCTCCAGTTCCTCCCTTTGCTCTCTCTTGTTTCTCTCTTTCTCTTCTTCTGTGCCAAAAATGAGAATACAAAGGGATGGATGGCAAATGTTTATAGGGAAGGGGAGATGTACTCTCTCTAGGTTTTTGAGTCTCTTCAACTCTATAGCTCTAAATAATGCCTGAAACTGTGTAAAAATGGCAACTTGAAAGGGAAAAAGTGAAGTGTTGAGACATTTCAGTGCAGAGGAAAGAAAAGAAATCAATTCTTGGGCATTTCTTGCTTTAATGCATTCAGTGTTATGAAGGGGTCAAAGGAAAAAAAAACCAACATAGAAACATGAAACTCATGATTGAAAGTTTGAGTTGCTGGGGGGAGGTGTTAAGAAATCAAATTTTTCTAATTTGTAAATTGGGAACTGTGCATTTATTATGCAACACAACTTCAGATTGCTTTTCAGTTATTCAAAATAAGATATTTAGCTATTTTTTTTCTCTGGCTATTTGGAGCCCAAACCCAATGTAGATTTTGGGCTGCGAATGTTTCCAGTGGAATTACTGAGTATTGAGCAAGGCCCTGAATGCCCATGGCGTTTTGGCAGAAACATCCTTAAAAATTTGGGGAGTTTTTGTGGCTGGGTTGTTTTTTTCCCTCCTGATTTAAGCCGGGGAAGGGGTCAGTCCCTGTGGGCACTGCTGCAGCTCCAGCGGGGAAGCTGAGACTTGCCCACCTGGGTGGCAGCAGCAAGTGGGACAATTCATGGGCTGAAACCCGTTTTGCCCATTGTCAGGGCAATTAGTGTGACTTGCTAATTAATGCATCCACTTTGCAGGCTGGCTCTCCCTAGAGATGGCAGCAAAGCCATGGTCCCCCCACAAGGCTCACTGGGCGAGAGAGAGGATACAAGGAACTCCCAGGAAATGGGATTTGAGGGTGGAAAAGGCTTCAAATCCATCCTGTCCCAACTTTTTCCTTTGCTGATTTTGGAAGCTGAAAGAGCCTCTCCACGTTCCATTTCCAGAGTGTTGATAGGAAAACTGGGGGAGTGCCTGTGGCCTGTTTTCCTCTGTATCCCACGTTCATTTAGGTGAGTGGGAGACAGGATGAGCTTCCTAAAGGGAAGGACTACTCAAAAGACCAGCCACAATTAAAGCAGTCAAATAAAGCTCTAATTATAAAAACTCCTCTGCATAACTACAGAAATATTTTGTGTAAATTGCTAGAGAAGAAATTTAGTATAAACTGTGCTCCAAGCCAATAAATCTCCTTGCAGTCTAGTGATTCTGGAGGCACTATCTAGTGTTCTTACAGTCTGTGAGCTCCAGAAAAAGGAAAAAAGAAAAAAAAAGGTTCAATATGTTCTGAAATGCCTTTATCCTGTTTCTCTGCTAACTTCCCCCAAGCCATTCTGTCTCCTGGAGAAATCCCAAATCCCTGGGACTTCTTCCAGCCCTCCTTTTGATTGCAGGAGTTACAAGCTCCTGTTCAGGAAACAGAAACGATTACACGTTCTGTGGAGAGAGGCAGTTTGACTTCTGACACCCAGCTACCACATTCCTGCTGCTGGCACTGCATGGAGCACAAAGGAATGTTGGATGAAGCTGGCTGCAGTGGAGGCAGTCTGAAAGCCCAGGTGGCTCTCTCCAGCCAGCCCTCCTTGCTCTCTCCTGCCCCCATCAGATTTAGGGTGCATCCGGTGGTCCTGCTCTTCCCCACGGGGCTGAAGTGCAGGTTTGAGTCAGGGGTGGAGGGAGCACACTGAGACATGTCCAGCCTGTGGGTCACCAGGAGGGGATCCAGTGGGGGATTGATGGTTTTGCCTAGGAATTTCTCAGACACCAACGGGCCTGATGGATTTTCTGCTTGTTTGTTGCCAGTAGGTGGCATTTTTAATTCCCGCTTTGTCGGGAGCCACAGGAAGGGTTGAGGAGCTGAAGGACCCCAGTGGTGGAGCAGCTGCCTGGCTGAAGGGTGTCCCAATGGCACTGTGGGCAGGGATGCTCAACCACGGGACAGGTGGGCGTGAGAGGAGGATGAGGACACATCCAGCAGATCCTCTAGGACAGATGGATCTGCACTCTGTGGGAAATGGACGGCCCAGGGCATGCTGGCTCTCTCAGCATTGCACGAGACACTGACCTTTGGTCTGTATCCCATCTGAAGTGACTGTCATTTTATAGCTATAACTACCTCCCGTGACCAAAAAATTCATCTGGAGAGCAATGAAATGTACATTAATTACATATTGAAGAGCAGTAAAAGTGTTACTCTCTCCCACAGACTCGCGGTGCAGGAGGCTTCATTCATCATAAAATTTTAATGGGATTACAGGCTGAGGAATTGCATTTTGCCTCCTTGACTGAGTGCTGGCAGTGACTTCAGGCAGCTGCAGGTGCCCGACCTGGCTGACCTTAAAAACAAGGCCCTGGGGAGGGACAGCCCTGCAGCACCTCCTGGTCCTTTCTCCTTCCCAGGCTTTTGCTGCCTTGGAACCACGAAGGGAGCACAAACACAGGGAGAAAAGCAAAGCAAGGTGTTGGCAGGAGCCATGGAGGTGCTGAGAGGGAGAGGCTGAGCACTGCTGAAGACACTCAGCTGCACAAATACCTGAAATGAGCTCACCAGTATCATCAGCAAAAACACCCACCTGCTAAGTTCTGCTGTATTTGACCTCTGTCCCCACAATAATAATGGCAGAGCAACAGAAAGCTCTCTAATGTGCTTGCAGAGTAATAAAGTAACCCCACTAGGAATAAAATCTACAGCAATTACTGTGTCAGGTATTATGCTGATTTATCAAATTGCAGTTGAAAGTCAAGAAGAGTTGAGGATACAGTGATAAAACATCTGATCTCAACTCTGACTCTAAATTACCCTTCTGGCCAGCACAGTATTTCATCCAGAGGAATTGTTATTCCTCTCATCTTCTCCAAAAATCATTGTTCAAACTGATAACTTTGCAGCCCTTGTGTGTTGGAGGAAGTCCTTTGCGTGCACCATGTGATGAGCTGCCAAGGAGATGCTGAGTTTTTGGGACTCGGTCTCACAAACCTCCCACTGCAGGGTGGAGCACATGGAATGGATGCAAACTGGCTCTGGGTCATCCCTGCAAGACACAGGCTTGCTTTTGGGCTCCTCTGTCCATGGAAGGATGGCAAAGAAGCCTCATGTCAGGTTTGCTTGGTGAGCAGAACCCTTCCATTCCCCGGGGACAGCGGTGGGCAGAGGGCAGGTGAAACACAGCTGGCCCTGCTGAGGAGATTCACATCCCAGCCCCCTGTACCATGCAGCAAGGGCCCCACCTGGAATATGGGGTACAGGTGTGGAGCCTGCAACATAAGGAGGACATGGAACTGTTGGAGCAAGCCCAGAAGGGGCCACAAAGTCACCGAGGGCACTGGAGCAGCTCCCCTGTGGACAGCGGGTGAGAAAGTTGGGGCTGTTGAGCCTGGAGAAGAAGGGAAGCTGGTGTGGAGAGCTCCCAGCACCTTTGCAGGGTGTGAAGGGGCTGCAGGGAAGAGGGAGGGCGACCCTTCCCCAGGAACTGCAGTGACGGGACAAGGGGGAATGGGTTCAGACTGAGAGAGGTGAAATATAGATTACATGTGAGGAAGATATTCTTCCCTGTGACGGTGGTGAGGCCCTGGCACAGGGTGCCCAGAGCAGCTGTGGCTGCCCCATCCCTGGAAGTGTCCAAGGCCAGGTTGGACGGGGCTTGGAGCACCCTGGGATAGTGGGAGNTGGGATAGTGTGTCCCTGCCCATGGCAGGGGTGGAACGAGATGGGCTTTTTAAGGTCTCTTCACACACAAACCATCCTGTGATTCTATGATCCCATGCTTGCATCCATGGGCTGGGCCATGCCACAGGTGGAAGTATATGCGTTCTGGTGGCCACCACTTTGATGAGGCACAGGTACATCTGGGAAGAGGAGCTGGAGGTGCTGTGCAGCCTGTGCTGGCTCTGACATCCCGGCTCTGCCTGGCTGCACTGCCGAGCCTGAGGGCCCTGGTGCTGTGCTTGGGGGCTGCTCCAGAGCCAGGCCCCAGTGCTACAACTCATTTCCTTCACCAGGGACTCACTCTACATCTGACCACTCTGCTCCCAGCGCTCACTGCAGCATTCCCAATCCCCACGGGACCTCTGGGAACAGGGACACTTGCCAGGGTGCAAGTCTGCCCTCAGTGGGGACCAGGACCTCACCGAGGCTGGAACATCGCAGCACGTGCTGCAGTTGTCAGGGACCTGGGATTTGTCAAATGAAGTCCTTTCCTTTGATCCTTCTTGCGTAAAGCTCTCAATATTGCTTGCCAGGGCTGTTTTCCCTTCCATTCCATCATCTTAATAATAATAACACAGATGTAACAAAGACAAAGTGTCCTCCCAGTGCTGCCGGGGCATTTGTGGCCCTGTGCCACGGGCACGGCTCAGGGTGGTGCCACAGGTGAATCCCCAGGTCGGGAGCAGACCCTTTCCACACACCCTGGCTGTGTCCCAGCGGGGCAGGGGGATGCTGGTGGATATCCCTGTTTCTGTGGGAGCCAGCCATGGCTGTCCAGAGGCACCTATCCCACCCGCCTGGGGCTGTGCTGCAAGGGTTAACAGCACTGAGACATCGCTGATGAGGTTTGTTAAACTCCCTATTACATCCTGCAGCGCTGCTAATTACGTCTTCATAAACCAAAGTCAATTAGCCAGGTCTCTCCCTGCTCCTGCTTCGTAATGTCCCTCTTCATCATCAGTCTGGGAGTGCCTGCCTTGGTCCTGCCCCTCTGCCCTGCGAGCCACAGGGCCCCAAAGCTGTTCCAGAGCCTTTTGAGGATCTAACTGGTTCTCTTTGACTAAAATTGGAAGCTGCACAGCTCATCCTGCTCCAGAACACGACCTCTGCCATTGCAACAGCTGGGGCAGGTGGAGAGGAGGTGCAGGGGAGCCAATATCCTTCTTCAAATATGGAAAAAATTACCGCAACCAGGAAAGCAATAAATTCTTCCTTATGTTCAAAAGCAAGGGATTTGCTTTGTAGAGAGAGAGATTTAGGTTATCTGCCTGGAATTTAAAGGTTTTTAAAGGGAGGTTAGGCACACAGGCAGGGTTTAGGAAGAGCTGACTTTGCCCTGAGGCTTCCTGAGACCTGGCTACTGCATTTTCCACTACTGTTAATAACAGACCAAGGGCTCAGAGCAGGGCAGGCTTCCCCAGCCACACCATCCCTGCCTGGCCCAGGGCTCCACGTGCCGACCCTCAGGGTTGGGGCTGAACCCCTTTGTGGAGACTGGATGCATCCTTTCAGCATCTAAAGAGGCTGATAAAAAAGTTGGAGAATAACCAATTGCAAAGGCAGATAGTGACAGGGCAAGGGGGAATGGCTTTAAACTGAAAGAAATTTAGGTTGGATATTAGGAAGGAATCCTTCCCTGTGAGGGTGGTGAGGCCCTAGCACAGGTTGCTCAGAGAAGGTGTGGCTGCCCATCCCTGGAAGTGTCCAAGGCCACTTTAGATGGGGCTTGGAGCAACCTGGGCTAGTGGAAGGTGTCCCTGCCCACAGCAGGGCCTTTGAAGCAAGATGGGCTCTAATATCCCTCCAACACAAACCATTCTGTGATTTTGTGAGGCAGCTGTGATGGTGGATGGGAGGCTCAGCTCCCAGTTGCTTCCCTGGAGCAATTCCAGGTCCATGACAATTAGCCAACAGCTGGAATACCATTTCAGCACAGCTGCCATCATGCAAATTTAGAGATTAGTAGAGATTAAAGTGGCCTGGAAAGCCTCACAATTTCTTATTAATGCTCCAGGCTCTCTAATAGCCAACTGTTCCTCATTCCTGAGATGGCTCCACATTCCCAAGGCTGGAGATGGGTCGCTGTGCCCCCACAGCAGCCACCAGCCCTTTGCAGAGGAGCAGAGGCAGCAGGGCAGCCCTGCAGAGTTGTTAAAAATGTGGTTATGGCTTTGCAGTTACTCCTAAACTGGCAAGGTCACATTTCCCTGTGCTGTGGTCCCACAAGACCTTCCCAGTGGAGGCCTCCAAAGGGCTCCAAACCCACCCAAAGTGACCCAGCTGGGGCTGCCCACTGGGGTGCGGGGCAATGGCCATCACGGATGGCACCTTCCTGAGAGGAGAAACCACAGGGACCAGGTGTCATCAAAACTTCCAGTGCTGATCCCTTCCAGACCTTCTCCCAGGGCTGGAAACCTCCTCCCTGTGATTTCAGAGTCTCAAGGCCACTTACCTGCCACACACGGAGTTAACATTTCAGAAACTCTCCCTGGAGGAAATCTTATCTCCTCACTGTGGTAACTCAAGGAAGGTTTTCATCTTAGTGTTCCCTTCCCCCCGCTTTTGTAAATAATTGCATATTTGGAAGAAATCTCCTGGCTCTGATATTGCAGAGTGGGAGGAGGGTCAATAGGACTGGGGCAGGTGCGAATGTGATGGGAGAGGAGGCAGGGATGGGAAAGCTGAGGAGGACAAACAAGGCAGGGGACACTTCCAGGGTGCCCCCCAGAATTAAGGAGAGACTGCTTCAGCTCTACTTTTCATAAGTTTTATTATAAAGAAAGGTAAGATAAGCATTGTGAACCGAATGTGCCAGGTGCTGCGAAAGCAGCGCCCTCAAACGAAATAAAAAATAAAAAAAACCCCAAAAATGCACCTTATGAGAAACTGTAATTATGCTCTCTAATTTTTCATAAATAGACAAAAATCATTGTCAGCAACGTTTTAAATAGATGGACATATGGCTGAAAAAAAATAATAATGCCATACAACATGGATATAAATTGTCCATTTCTTGCTGTACAAATAATAGAAACAAGTTTGGCAGGCTTTTTTTGTTGGTTTTTATACACATCTCCCTTCTATGTATAACTAAAAAATGTGCTACAATTAATATAAAATGCTTTTACTATAAAGTAAACTACTAATTTCTTTCACAAAAAAATCTTAAAGATGTCTTTAGCACAGCTCTAAAACACTTAGTAAACTACTTACAACTATCCAACAAATTATATTTTCATGATCTTCTTCACATTTCTCCTCTCGTATTTTGCCTTCTGCTTCTCTCCCCCCCACCTACCTAGCAATAGTTTTTATTTATTTTTTGTAATTTTTGTTTTGCCAGACCATCCAAGGCCTTTGCATGTACAATATTCACACAAACTTCACATTTTCTTGCACAAAGTTTAGTGCTGTTAGCAAGTCAAAAGAGTGCATCCTCCTACTGAGCTGGCCTAATGCTGCAGGACACCAGACCTGGGTTTATGCTGCGTCTAAAAGCAGTTCACTAGGAAAATAGTCTGTAGCTAAGCTGATGGCAAGCAGAAAAACGGTGTCCTTAGTTTAAAATTTTTTTTTTGTCGGTTTTGCGCTTATTTTATTTTTTTATTAGAATTTTATCTCTTTATTTATTTTTTTGTTCTTTGCGATTTACGAGGTGCTTTTTTTTCGTTTTGTTTTTGTGGGGTTTTTTTTTGTTTGTTTTGTTTTTTTTTTTTTTTAGGGCTTCCACGGAAAGTAGACTGTTTTTAGAGTTCAAAAAAATAAAGGGAAAGAAAACTGCTCTTAGAGCCTGGAAACGAAGCCAGCGGCGAGGTGCGGCGGCTGCTGTCCCGCCCGTCCGACCTGCTCGTGCCTCCCCGGGTGGGTGTAGGATAGACCCTCTCAAGTGTCCTTCGTCTGAGCCTCCTCCCGAAGGGATGCTGAGCCTTAGGTGAGGTAGAGTGCCTTGTCCCTTGGCAGCATGCTGTAAGAGAAAGCAGAAGGTCAGACGCGCAGGGAAGGGGCTTGGGAAGGTGGCCGGAGGAGCTGGAGCAGCGCTGGCACTGCTGTCACGCAGTTTGGGGTTAGGATTTTCCCAGAATGAGAGTGGTCTGCACAGAGGGGGACCAGGCAGAGGCACAGCGGGATCATTTAGGTTGGAAAAGCCCTCTAAGATCAAGTTCAATCATTCCCCCAGCACTGCCAAGGCCACCACCAACCCAGGTCCCCCAGTGCCACATCCACATGGATTTTGAATCCCTCCAGGGATTGGGACGCCCGCCCTGCCCTGGGCAGCTGTGCCAAGGCTTCACCACTCTGGTCCTGTCCCTGCTCCCTGGGAGCAGAGCCTGACCCCCACCTGGCTGCCCCCTCCTGTCAGGGAGTTGTGCAGAGTGAGAAGGTCTCCTTAGGAGTAAGAACCAGGTGCAATTCTATTCCTGAATTTCAACAATGAGGTCTATGACATAAATTCCTTCCTCTGGCTTAACTGCTGGGCTGCAGGGCAGGGCCAGCTCTGGGTGTCCCTGCAGGTGTCACCTGCAGGATGCTGGAGTGCTGTGCCTGGGACCAGCCCCAGGGCCCCCAGCCCCTGCTTCACCACACGCCGTCCTGGGGCTGGGCCACGGAGCTTTAGAGAGTGGCTTTTGGATAAAATGGGATCATTCTGACACTACGTAAGGAGAGCCTTCACGGGAGCCCAGATGCTCCTTTTTTTCAGGACACAGCAGGGAGAGCAGTGACTGAAGTCCCTCTCGCCTGGCTGATGATCTGTGGGGGTTTTGCTCTGAAATCCAGGCGTTTTAATGGGGTTTATCACTTAGACATGAATGAAACATCACTGGCTCCACAAAGACATCTTGGCCTTAAAGTGTGGTGAAGAACATTACAAAGTCTTGGGAGGTCCAGGTGTGGGTGTGTTTGTGAGTGGAATAACAGGGAAGGGGCAGACAGCAAGGCAGTGCTGTTGTTGATAGAGATGTCTTCTGATAGAGTGAAGAGCCTGCCCTTTGCTAATCCCCACATTTTATAATCTGCATTTAAAATGCAGAGTCTTCTCTACTGCACTCAGAAGAGATTTAATGCCACTGAGCAGCAGCAAGGTATTCCAGTCCTAAAACTTCATTAATTTTACACAACATGCTACAGAACATTTCCCAGTTCATTACGAAGTATTACCATAAATAATTGAATCCAAACTAAGTGCAGTTGTGATGGCTTATCCTTGCCTTTTTACAGTGTTTGCTCATTTAGCTTCTGATTTGGAAAATTCCCCCCTTTGGAGAGGATCACTTCATCATTGGAAGGAATTAGGGAGCTTATTAATACCCAGATCAAGTGGCTGTACATGGTTTTTTGTGCCTGGACAAGGTGTAATGGACTGTGTCCCATCTTTTAGCCCAAAGGAGAACAGGAAGAGGAGAGAAAAGCTGCTACAGGATGACATCCAAAAAGAACCTAATCTGTGACTTGCAAATGAGAGGAAGGACATGGAAAGATGAATCCAGTTCAGTGTTATCCCCAAAACACCTAAATGTGAGGGCACAAAAATAAATCATAGAATGCCTTAGGATGGAAGGGACCCAACCCCTGAAGAAGGTGTGCAGAGATTTGTAAACAGAAAACAGGGCAGAATAAACAAGTGAGGTGTTTCAATGAGTTAAGATTTAATTAAGGAATTAAGAAAGATTTGCACGTGGTTGTAAACCAAGCTGCACCTCTGACAGAGGTGAGGGAGCTCCCTTGGACAAAGTCACTGTGAAACTGAGGAATTCAGTGCCTGGGAAAGAGCAAGTGCCAGATCCAGGCTGTCAGGTGAGGGAGACAGGGGACTAGGAAAGGAGTTTGTGATATGATGGCAAAAAAGCAATAAAACTGTGTGCTGCAGTCGCTTGTGGGAAGTGATAGTCAAACACCAAGCAGGAGCTGAGAAATGCTCCCCATGTCTCTGCTCACAATCTAGGACAGCTTGGGCTTCAGCCCAGAAAGAGCCAGGAAAATTGGATGGAAGTCAGTAAGCAAAAAGTCATTAAGAATAGGGAGAGCAGGAGCTAAGAAACATTTAAAACTCTCTCTCTAACATGGCTGAGTTATGAGTTGAGGAGTATCTGCTCACAGAATCCCAGGATTTGCTGGGCATGAGGGAAGAAGTGTCATTTGATGGCATTTTAACTAGCATGGACAGGCTGGGAAACAAAAATCCCTGCAGCAGTTCCCTTATTAGATAGAGAAGGACAGAGAGAAAGACAACCTTGTCAGTTTTTCAGAAGTTATCTGGATGACAAACACAAAAGAAAATGAGGTTTAGGAGGTTTTACCCCAGCTAACCCAGTGCCAACACATGTTGGAAGCTAAAGAAATATCAAGGTTAGACATGAAACAAAAATCACAACCCAGCAGGGCTGTCTGTGTGCTGGGGAGGTTGGGGCGATCCTCTCTTCCAGGAATCTGGGACTCTACAGCTGAGTCACATCCCATCAAGGAATAATCCCATTTCTCTCCAGCCAGATTTTGTTCCTCAGAGTGCTGCTTTAATTGCAATTAAGCCGAATGCACTTTTGAGACTGAAATGGGCAGCTACACCATCCAGAGACTTCCTGATGATACCCAGGACAGCACTGATGAATCAAACCCAACAAGACATCCCTTCGTCACTGCTGTGCCCCAGTTCTGCTGATGGCTGGGCCCACCCAGCTCATGGCAAGGTGCTGCTGAGGAGCCCCATGGCACCTTTAAATGTCACTTGCACATTAGGACAAAGTGCATGGGAGAGAGCAGCACAGCCAGGAAGATCATGGAATCACGGAGTGGACTGGATTGGAGGGACCTCAAAGCTCATCTTGTTCCCATGGGCAGGGACACCTTCCACCATCCCAGGTTGCTCCAAGCCCCGTCCAACCTGGCCTTGGACACTTCCAGGGATCCAGGGGCAGCCACAGCTGCTCTGGGCACCCTGTGCCAGGGCCTCCCCACCCTCACAGGGAACAATTCCTTCCCAATATCCCATCTAACCCTGCCCTCTGGCAGTGGGAAGCCATTGCCCCTTGTCCCATCATTCCCTGCCCCTGTGTGATGAGGAGATCCAGATCATCTCTTCTCCAGGCACATGAGCAACCCTGAGACACAGGAGGCTGCAGCCCTACGGATGTGTGGGGTGCCTCAGGTGATGCAGAGGGGCCACTGAGGCTGCAAATCCCAGGGCAGCTGGAGCAGGAGGTGATGGCAGTGCTGGCACACCAGGCTTTGTAAGAACAACCCAGCTTTGGGCACTGGGCTGCCAGCAGCTCCTGTGTCTTTGGCCACAGGAGATGGGCTCCTTCCTCAGCAGGCACCACGGTATTTTTCTGTGCACTAAGCACTCTCTGCAGTACTGATCTCTATCCATCTGAGTCCGTTGCTATAATCTACTCTAATAATTATCTGGAAGTCTCTGCATAATCTGTCTGGTTTTAGAATGACTTTTTTTTTCCAGGAAGCTGCAATAAACCCATGAAATTTGATATTTCTGCTGTGACAAAGGCATGAAATGCATGAGCTTTGATCATGAATTGCATGGGCCCTCTGCTTACAGTGTGGCACTCCAGCCAGATGTCTCAGAGCTTGTTTTAGCAACACAAAACTCAATCCTCACTGCTATGGGAACGTTTCACCTGTTTCTGGAGTGCCCTGGGCTTTCTGCATGGACCCCAGGCAGTGGGATTTGCAGAGGGAATCAAGTGTTTTCCCAGCTGATCCCCTGAGAAGCAATGCTTATTTCTAGGGGAGCTCATTTCTGCAGGATCTACCCAGCCCCTCTGGAAATTGGGATCCATGTGCCACAACCCTCCAGGCACCTCTAGCACCTTGCCCACAACATGTGAAGTGACTTTTACAAGCAGGTCCTGATTGTGTTCCTTCTTGCAGGTTGTCTGCAGAGACTTCAGGAAGGACCAGGCAAGGGTTACCAACAAAGCCCAGCCAGATCCATTTCCCTGAGGCCCCTCGGGCAGACGGACAGCAGGGATACTCTAATGGATCAGTTATTTATTTCCCTGGAAGAAATAAATGTCTGTACAGTCTGTGCCCAGCCCAGCAGTTCTGAGTGCTCTGCTGGCACAGACAGGAGCTGTGCTCTGAAAGGGCTGGGAGCTGGTTATTATCTCTGGTGAAAGCACCATGTTCCAGCACTTGAAGCAAATCAATACTCCAGTGGTATCCAGCCTCCTCCCACAGCAAACCCCAGGACCGTTCCATGAGCACAATGGTCTCCAAACCATCTGAGCTGAGCCAAGAGCAGTGCGTGAGGCAAAGGCTGGAAATGGCTTCCACAGCCTCCCCGTTCTCCAGGTTTAAGACTGTCCTGATGTTTTTATTTATTGGGGAATCTGAGCAGCACTGAAGGGACCTTCGTGCTGGCACGTTCATGCCAGAGCTTGTGGGGCATAAGGGGAAGGTCTGTGCAGGTGTCTGTGGGGTTTTCCTGCACACTGCAGGGGGATGGAGCATCTGTGGCTCTTGGGAGGACTGAGGATTTGTGACACTGTCAGGGTGAATCCCCAGGAATGAGAAGGGACCTGTTGGTGTAGGCAGTTACAGGAGATTGTGGCCTCAGTGATAAGACAATTGCTTTAGGAAAAGAAGGACATTACTCATCACAGAATCCCAGAATGGTTTGGGTTGGAAGGGACCTGAAAACTCTTCCAGTCCCACGCCCTGCCATGGGCAGGGACACCTTCCACTATCCCAGGTGGCTCCAAGCCCCATCCAACCTGGCCTTGGACACTTCCAGGGATGGGGCAGCCACAGCTTCTCTGGGCACCCTGTGCCAGGGCCTCACCATCCTCACAGGAAAGAATTTCTTCCTAATATCCAATCTAAATTCTCCTCTTTTAGTTTAAAACTGTTCCCCCTTGTTCTATCACCATCTGCCCATGTAAAAAGTTCCTCTCCCTCTTTTTCATAAGCCCCTTTAAGTACTGGAAAGCCACAATGAATTCTGGCCTTATGGACATGACCACCTTCAAACCTCCAGGGACTCTGCTGGGGGGAATACTTCAGAAGGAAATGTGTCCAACCCCTCCATTACTAATGGGATGGAAATTTAAGAAAAAAAAGCAATCTCTTCATGCCCAATGAAGCATTTATCCATGATTTTTAAGCTACCTGCTTCCAGAACATCACTTCAGTGAGCCTACGGAGATGAGGAAGCCTTGAACTTCCCTGACCAGCACTGGCTGCACATTTTAGGGCAGATATGGAGCTGCTGTTCACTGTCACAGCCCAGGTGTGCATTAGCAATGAGCTGTTTTGTCTACTGGCCTGCAGTGGTTGACCCCACACTCCCTGCTGGGGTAGTCGTTGTCCCACTCAGTGCTTCCCGGGGGGTTTGATGCACCAGGAGAACGGGGTCCAACGCTGTTCTGAAACTCAGACGAAATGTGGGAGAAGTCCTGCAGGGTGGAAAGGACAGGGAGGGTTACAGGAGCACACAAAGCAGCAGAACAGCAGATTTAACAGCAGTGCACAGTCACATGTACAGGCGTTGTCCCCAGAACGTGTCCGTGCACAGCACGGGAGGAGCCCCAGGGACAGAGGGGGTCCAAGCCCTGGCCGTGGTGTCAGTGCAGCAGCACGTTTTACATCCCTCTTCCCTGCTCTGGTTTGTCAGGACCTCCCTCCTCGGGGCTGGGAATGGCTGTGGAGGACACGCAGCCACGAAAGCCTTTGGGTTTTTTGCAGCCTGGCCACCAAAGCCACTGGCCCAGTTCCAGAGCAGCTCAGCTCCCCGAGTAGTGCTGTGTTACCCACCCCAGTGTTCAGGAACAAGGAACATCCACACAAACACTGCTGTCCCCACTGGCAATTTGACAGACACTGCAGGGCTGCTTTAGCTGAAAGCTGATCAGCCTTCCCCGTTTTTTGGGGGGGGTATAATTAATTAACATTAGGCAGTTATATATAAACCAGAGTCATGGTAGTTACCTGACTAAGAACAAGATTTTTTCCAAACCAGCCAAGTTAGGACAATGTGTGGTATATTTTTTATTTTTATATTTTATTTATTTATGTGGAACGAAGTTTCACAAAATGCTGCCCTCAGCAACAGCTCCCACCCCAATGAAAGTGCATGTGAGGATGCCCTAAAATGCTCTTTTCTCGACATAAGCCATCACCAAATTACAGAAGCCACTTTTTGCTGTGCAGAGCTAAATCCTGTGCTGGAGAAATCACAGAATCCTTCAGGTTGGAGAACACCTCTAAGATCATTGAGTCCAATCATTCCCCTAGCACTGCAAACCCCACCACTAAACCACATTCCCAGGTGCCACATCTACACACTTTTTGACCACTTCCAGGGATGGCAGCCTGTTCCAAAGCCTGACCACCCTTTCAGTGAAGACATTTTCCCTGATATCCAATCTAAGCATCCTGTGGTGCAATTTGAGGCCGTTTCCTCTCCTCCTGTCCCTGTTCCCTGGGAGCAGAGCCTGACCCGCACCTCTGCCCCCTCCTGTCAGGGACTTGTGCAGAGCCAGAAGGTTCCCCCTGAGCCTCCTCTTCCCCAGGCTGAGCCCTCCCAGCCGCTCCTGGTGCCTCACTCCCTTCTCTGCGCACTCTCCAGCAAGAAGCCTCCCTTGGGGACACCAGCAGCACCCACCAAGCCCACAGCCAAGAGCCCCGCGAGCACCCACCTGCTGCCCGGGAGGCGAGGCGTTCATGGGGGGCTGTACCTGTAGTGCCATGGGCGGGGACAGGAGGGGCTGCTGGGGGACCTGCTGCATGCTGAGGGGCTGGCTGAGGAGGGAGCTCTGCGGGTGGTGCAAGGACAGCTGCTGGTGGAGCGGGGGGCTGATCTGGAAGGAGGGCGGGGGGGAGGCACTGATGCTGGGCAGCAGGGGCTTGGAGGGCAGGGTCCGGGACAGCCCGGCGTGGGGGTGGCCACGGAAGTTCTGCAGGTCCGACGGGGACAGGAAGGAGCCCAGGCCGGGGTAGGGAGAGGAAGCCTGTGGAGGCATGGGGTACATGGGCTGCTTGGGGGGGATCATTTTGGAAGGTGGGTTGCTCTGGGCACTTTTCGTCTCCCCCTGGTCGGCAGAGCCCTGTGGGAAAACAGAATGGAAGGCGGTGAGGAAGGAAAAGAGGAAACATCGATCTATGTCCTGAGATGTCCAACTGAGCTCCCAGACCCCACAGATGCTGCTCCTCTCCCATGTGCCAGCACATGAACTCCCAGCCCTGGTGGCCACAGACTGGGTGCAGCATCCATATCTGGAAAACTGCAGTCCAATATCTCAACTGTGCCTCTGGCAGAGCCTGGAGCGCTGGAGGGAATGAATCAGGGCAGAGGCAAACTGCCCACCAGCAGCTCCCTGCTTTGGGTGGGTGACAAATCCCTTCTGCTTCCAAAGGAGAACAAATGGGTCTATAAAACCTCTGCTTTCCCCATCCTGTGCATTCCTGCAGCCCTGGTGAGTCTGTGATGCACGGGACAATGGCGGCATCATTTCGGAAGGAAGAGAAGAACAAGGGGAAATTTTCTGGGCCACACAATGAGGGTTTTGTCCTGTGATGGGCTCTGTAATGAAACCCCTGATCCTTCCTCAGGACCAGGACCATGCTGTGCTGCCTTACTCAAAACAAAGCTGCTCTTCTGCAAAGAATTGATCACTGGAGAAACTGGGAAAAAATGAAGTCACAGAGCACCTGCCTCCATGCCTTCCATGCCTCCTGCCCCACACTGCTGCGAGGCATGTTCAAGGCAAGGCCCTCAGAGGTTTCCAGAGGGACCAAGAAGAGCACGTAGGTGCTCACATGCTCATCAACCCACAGTTACGGGTCTTACTCCATAAAACTCCCTAAAACCTCTGAAAAGCTCCCTAAAAATCTGCTCTAGGCTGAGCATGCACAGGAGAAGCAACACCCGGGGTCCTGAGCAGCTGGGACAGCCCCAGTGCATGGAGCAGGGTGCAGCAGGATGCTGGTACCAGTGTGGCCAGTGAGCCCAGCACTGGTGTCACCTTCTCCTGGGCCGGTCCCTGGTGTCACCTCGTCCTCCTACCCCTGTCTGCTGCACTCACACCCTGAGGAAACAGCCACTGCATTAGGGACAGGCAGCAGGGACCCGTCACCCCACACAGGGACAGTGGTGAAACCTCCCCTGCTGATAAATGCATGCAAAGAGGGGTCTCCTTGCAAGGCACCAAAGGCAGAGGACAGCCCAGCTCCCACCCTGTGCTGCAGAGCACCTCTTTCAGCTCCTTGGGAAGGTGCTACTGCTGATATCAGTTCTGATACACAATGACACAGCATTTCCTATGAACCTGCTGCTCCCTGGAGGCTCCTGTGAGTTGCAGCCTGTGGTTTGTACCTTGGAGACGAGGCTGGCCCGGTACGCGGCCAGGGCTTTCAGGTACTCCTTCTTTGCAGCTTCTGTTTTCCTCTTGTACGCCTGAAAGGACCAAAAGGAATGGATTAAGCATTAACAAAGAGGAACTGGGAGCAGCTGGGCTTGGCTGCAGCCCACCTCCTCAGTGGGGCCCCCTTTCACTGAGGCCGTATGTAGAAAAACTCATTTCTGCTGCAGAGGAATTTACCCCAAACCAAGAAAATAAAGCCCCTGGACTGGACCATGCTGGGATTTTCGGATGTATGTCTGGTCAGAGTGGTCTGTGTGTTTAGACAGGTATTTATAAGAGACACGGTCTGATTTTATGAGGTGAACTCAATGGAATCCCTTCCTGACAGAACCAGGGTAAAGAGTGATCCAGGATCTTGGAAGAGCAAGACGAAGGCCCAGATCCTCAAATGACAGGACTATCTTTACGGTCCCTTCCAGCTCAATCCATCCTATGATTCTGTGATGATGACTAGCTTAAAAACAGGTGAGACATTCAGAATTCTTAAACTACCCATTTGTTTTCTTGGCTTTCCCATTATTAATTCCTTAGAGCTCAAAACTCCAGCTCTTCTCTGCAGCCTGGACAGCTGGGAACTGCTTTCTCATCATACCAAAGCTGAGGTTTTTGCCTCATCTTATGACTTGGTGAGCTGGAGCTTGTGGGAAAGCAGCAAGTACCAGGAGAGTTTGCTTCCCTAGGAAAAAAAATAATAAAGCTTTGCAGGAGTGAATTATGGTTTATTCTTCCATCTCTCCCTACAATGAGAGATGCCTCATGATCATGTCACAGTGCTGGTCCCCTTCCTGCCTGCAACCTGCTCCTCCACAAATGGAGGTGAAGGCCTTCAGTAAAATCGTGGTGTGACCCAGTCTGTTCCCAGCAGTGAGTCCCTGTGGGGTTACACAGATTTAGTTGAGTAAGAGAGAAGAGTGTTTTAAAATGGAATAAAAATTTCAGGATAAAGGCAGAAACTCCCAGGAAAAACACCACCAGCCCTCTTCTCCACTGGAAACTCACAGCCTTCCTCAAGTGATGCCCTGAAAGTTGATTTCAATTAGAACAGATTTCCATACATTTAATTTGGATTTAAAACCAGCTTCAACAATGGAAACGCTGGAGCCTCGTGGGCACATCCTCTGTCCAGGCTGATTTAGATGGGATATTAGGAAACAATTTCTTCATGGAAAGGGCTGTCCAGCCCTGGAACAGGCTGCCCAGGGAAGTGGTGGAGTCACCATCCCTGGAGGTGTTTGAAAGACGTGTGGATGTGGCACCTGGGACAAGGTGACCTTGGCAGTGCTGGGTGGACTCAATGATCCTAAAGGTCTTTTCCAAACAAAACAATTCCAAAATTCTGTGATTTAGCTCATTCCCCCTGCAAATCTCCATAGGCATGGCAGCACCCCAGCCTCTCCCAGCACTGACCTCTGAAGGGAAAGTCATCTTCCAGCAGTTAAACTGAATCTGAGTTTAAAATCAGTACAGATAAATTCTATTAAAAATGGATTGAAAACCTTATTTTCATTGCTAAATCACAGCAAATCCTGTAATGAAACGTTTTGACTTGACACACTGGAGGTCTCAGATGGTAATTTTCTGAAATGGAGCATTTCCCTGAGTTTGTCTTTGGCTTTATGGTATTCAGGAAATATTATATTTGCTCCATTCAGAACAAAATTACTTTTCAAAATGTCAGCCTGAAGAAGAGTTTGCCTGTGAAAAGCAACTATTTCTTCAAACTGTATCAGTTCCCTTAATAAAAGCTATTACCTTTCTCTGCAATCTTCACATCTTTTATTATAGAATCAAAGAAAGGTTTGGGTTGGAAGGGACCTTAAAGCTCATCCAGTTCCACCCCCCTGCCATGGGCAGGGACACCTTCCACTGGACCACGTTTGTGCCATTAGAGCACCACAGAATCTCCTGTATCCAGCAGCAGAGCTGGTGGATGCTCTTAAATGTGGTCCCTGAAGCCTTCACAACAACAATATAATAATTCCTGTATTCTGAGGCCACTGTAACAGTGGCCACAGCTGGGTGCTGATCTATTGAAAAGATATTTAATAATTTTTCCTTTGTAACAGCAAAATACAAGAGTGGTTATGTTTTTTTGTTTGTTTGTTTGGGGTTTGTTTGCGGTTTTTTGGGGTTTTTTTGTTTATTTGTTCCTTTTTTTTTTTTTTTCTTTTAAATCTGGGACAGTAGGAAATCAAAGCATTCAGAGCTACGCAGAAACAAATTCAATTATTAGGAATATCTGCCTGGAGAAAAACCTGCAATTTCTGGACAGTGAGAGGGCAGGTAAATGAGACTTCCTAAACCTAAATGCAAATAAATGAGTAACCAATAAAGCCTGTGCCTATCTTCATCCCCCTCACTTGCTTTTCCTGCTAGAGCCCTTTTTTATGCCACTCTTCATCTGTCCTTGTGTTTTTCAGAGCACACGCAGGCACTGGATCTCTCACGTGCTGGGATGTGCTGCTGGGTGGGGACTGGTGCAGCCAGACTGGGCAGGGGCAGCCAAGTGGGACATTCTCCTGAAGGGAGAGAGGGACTGCTCCAGGCAGGAGTCTCCGTGCTCCTTGGGCTAGCCCTGGCCCAAGCCTGGCCACGAGCAGGGCTACCCGGAAGGGTGCCAGGGTGAGCCCAGGCCTTGTGCCCTCTGATGTTCCTCTGCTGCTCCCTCCAGGTCTGGAAGATTCCCGGTGGATTATCTGGTTTTTAATCATAGAATCCCAGAATGGTTTGGGTTGGAAGGGACCTAAAAGCTCATCTCATCCCACCCCCTGCCACGGGCAGGGACACCTCCCACTATCCCAGGGTGCTCCAGCCTGGCCTTGGGCACTTCCAGGGATGGGGCAGCCACAGCTGCTCTGGGCAACCTGTGCCAGGCCTCCCCACCCTCACTGTAAAGAACCATCCCTAAGGGTCTCCTGTCAGGAATTCTGCAATCCTGCCCTGCCCACGGGGGCTCTGTGCACCCCCCCAGAGCTCCATGAAGGACAGGCCTGTCCCTGGGGCATCGCCACGCTGACGTGGGAAGAGCAGAGCCGAACAGAACTCCTCACAAATCCTCTGTGTAAAGGCAGCTCTAGCGCAGCATTTATAACCTTTGAAAGTTTAATTTAAACATTGACAAAACCATGTTACTTTCTAATTAAATCCCATTTTCTCCCAGGGATTTTAATTTTGAAGTAATTTATCAGATTTAAGGATCCTCAAAACATTTTGCATGTTTTTCTTTCTAACCTGCCATGCCCACTGATTTATTTTCCTTATTCATTAGCAAGAGGATTCATTAGTCATTAATTGAGTGGGTGGGTTGGGGAGGGGGGGGGGAGTGGAGGAAGCGAAAATGGTTCGTGATTATGAAAACAAAAAATCAGAGCTGTAAGAAGCATATGTTGGGATTGTAATCCTGACACCTCTGTGTCTCAGCAAAGCAGCCAGTAATTGTACCGTAATGAAATGTTCTTGTTTGATAACCAGTTAATTAGAGGAGACAATTATGGCAAACCCCGCTGACGCCCACGAGCGGCTCCGCGTCGCGCAGGCACTGAGCGACAGCCGGAGCTGTTCTCCACAACCTCTGCATCCCAGCCCGCCTGCTCCGGCAGGAACGCTGCTTCCCGAGCCTGGGGAGCCGTGGAAAGAACACAAACTCTCCCCCAAAACATCAAGGGGCGCACTGGTCCCAAGTGGGAAGGTCTCTGCTGCAATCCCAGGTGGAGTTTGGGGCATTTTGCTTGGAAAAAGAGGTAGAGCATGAGGAGAGAAGAGATGGAGAGTGCAGAAAAGGTTTCCAGGAGGAAGAGTGGAGGGCTTGGTTCATTTAACGGGGAGAGAGGACCAAGAGGGGCCACAATGATGCAGCAAAGCAGGCACTGAGGGATCCCCTGTGTGTAGGAAAAGAGGCAATGGGCTTAAACTGTAACAAGGGAAATGTTGGGAAAGCACCGGGAAGCCTTCGAACAGTAAGGATAATTAAGCACGGGAAGACATTGCCCGGGGAGATGTGTAATCTCCACCACTGAGGGTTTAAGAACAGATTAGGCACACGTCCATCAGGAATGGCTTAAGTAGAGATGATCCTGACTTCAGGCAGCAGTATGGTCTGATTGACCTCTTAAGTCCCTCCTTGCCCTCCTTTCTATGATTCCATGACTGGATTTTTTCCTCCCAAATGTATAAATTTGGGTTTTATTCTGCTTGTAAATCTGCAGGGTTTTTCTTGTAACTATTGTACACTTTCCTGCAAGATATGTCCGGAGATCACCATAACTTATGGCTTATTCACAGGATGACTCGAAGTACATCCTCCACGCCACACCACCCTTCTCTCCACGCATCCTTCACACAGCCACTGGAAAGGCACAAGGAAACATGGACATGTTATCCTTATTCCTTCCCAGCTCCTCCTCACACCCCCCTCTGTATCCCATTCTTGGGGCAGATTTATCCTGCGCCTCCCACCATTAAAACCAACTAACCCCAGCTACACCTTCAGAATGATACCTGGAGTTTGCATTGCTAAACTTAGAGGTCAGCATCGCTGAGGATCCCTACAGGAAAGACCCTGGCTATGGGAACTGTTTGCACACATTCAGGAGAGTTCCTCCTGTATCCTGGTGCAGACACAGTGCTGTGAAGCAATTCCTTTGGAGAATGAGTGGAAGAACCTGTCATGAAGTAGCAATTACCATTGGTTAAAGTATCCTGAAAGATTCCTGCTTCCCACTGCCTGGACCTCACAGGGTGTAAGTCACCCATGGCTCCATGTGAGGGCACAGCGTGTTCCCAGAACAATGCACTGAGGGTTCCAAAGGAAACAGGAGGGTGACAAATCCACACCCTAACCTCCAATGAAAACCACACAACATTCACCTTCCAAACTTCTGATCTTGCTCTCCAAGAAGAGAAGTAACACTCGTGGAGCTGCTGTCAAGAGCAGATCTGACCTTTCACATTCTCTCCATCATTACCCCGCTCTCCACCAGACCTCTCTTGAAACCTCGTTTGGGATCAGTGCTTTGATCCTTCTCTGGTACACGGCTTTCCTCGATGCCCAGAAGATGCTGAAACCTCTTTCCAGGCCGGAGTGACTGCTTGGACCCTTCCAGCCCCTCACTGCCAGGGCTCTGGGGCTGCAGGAGGAAACTGCATCCCGTGGTGGCTCCAGCGCTGACAGCTTGGTACGAGCTGGAGTTGGGCACTTTGCAGCACTTGCTGCATGCTGTTCCCATGGGATCTCTCCCCTGTGGTGGTTCTCCCATAAAACAACTCTACAGCTGGCCTGAGATGCCTCTGTCCCACCACAGACACCTGCAGCGTCCTGTCACCAGCTGATGTATCAGGTTCCGTGAGCAGATGGAGCTGATTAAATGGGTGATCTATTGCTTTCTGCTGAACAAGCAATTTTTCTGCTGGGTAATTTACCCCTGGAGTGTGACTTTACCCCTGGAGCTGTGGTGTTCTCCAGGCTGTGCATTTGTATGGGGAAATCCCATGTGTATTTGGCCACGAGTCACTCAGCATTACTGACCTGGTCCTGGGGAAGCAGGAGCAAGAACTCATCTCAGTACCTTTGTGTCCCCAGTGAGCCCCTGGACTCAAAAACTCAGCTGAAAGCGCTGGTTTTGTCCAACCTCTGCTCATTTCGGATGGGAAGCTCTGGGTTAGCCTGGAGTTCACTCAGCAGATTGCTGAGGAGCTCCTTGAATCCTCTGCTCAGTTCCTGGGGAAACACTGGCCCAGTGCTTTGACTCTGTGGCTGGATCTGCTGATGAAAAGAAGCTGTTTCCAGAGACTTCTGCAACTGCCACCCTGGCACTGATCTCTGTGCTCCATCCTCACCCAGCTCCAATCCCACCTCCTCTTCACCAGAGAGGAATGGGAAGGTGCTCAGAGAGGGAATAATAGAAAATGGCGAGGAGAGTGAATCCCACCAGTGACTTCTCAATGTGTCCTGGAGGCACTCCAGGCTTACCACCCACAGGAAACCCCCTGGGGCAGGACAGTCACCAGGGCTGGTGTCACTTGCTCTTGAGCAGATCTGGCCCATGGTGGTCCTGTGGAAAGAGAGGAGGGGGCTGTGGGTGGCACAGTCTGGGACCAGGCTGCCAGGGGAAAATCCTCCTAGGAAATTAGCAGAGTTTGCTCCAATCTAGTGCTCAAATTCTTCTAATTTCTGTCAAATCAGGCAGCTCTTTTAAATCTTGCTGGGTAACGCTGCTTGAGATCTGCTAATGGAAAAAACTCCCACCGAGGCATGGGATTCTGGAGGTGGGACCTGGAGCTGCAGGCACATTCCTGTGACAGGTACCCCATTTGATGGTAATGGCTGAATTAGCATTTCACTCTCCAGCGAAGTCTAAGCTATCTCTACAGGAACAGCTGCTAAACTATTTGCAAAGTTCAAAGAGGATGCATTAATAAATTTTTTTTTTCCCCGAGTCACATTCTTCAGATTCCCATGTAAGCTTCTTAGAAAGGGCCACGCCAGCTGTTGAAGAATGAAGATTACAACGTCCTGCAAACGCAGTGCTGGAGACATTTCAAGGTATTGTTATTTATTACTGTTCCACAGCCACACTGGAAGGGGTTAAAATGGGGAAGAAAACGGTGCTTTGCCGAACAGGTGTCCTTGAGCAGTACCCAAGGACACGGAGATTGCTAATCCTGTATTCCACAGCATGATCAAATCACCAGGCAACAGATATAAATAAAAAAAGGCAGGAAATAAGGAAATTTAGATACAAGTGTGTCAGAGGGAAAATGAAGATTCATTGTGAAGAGGCTGAGAAGAGAAGAAGAAGAAGGAACAAAATGACAAAGCCACAAATGATAAACCAGTAAGAACAAAAGAAAGGGGGGAGAGAAAAGCCTCTCTGTGAAATGCATGTCTGTGACAGCAGCAGCCAAATCAAAGATGCTCCTAGATTATATGGTTTCTTGCATAATATGCATTCTGGTTCCTGCTCTGTGTTTGTCTTTCAGCTGGTGCACAGGGAAAAAAACCCATATCTGAAATGGGACGTGAGCAACCTTTATTTTCCTTGTTTCATCAGCAGGAGAAAGCAAATTTGCTTTGTGGGAGCAGCAGCACCTGCTCAATAGCAAATAAATAGCTACAGCTTTGATATTACAGTGCATATAATCATTAGCAGCACAACTGGCAGAAGATTAACCCTCTGTGTGCTGGCCAGGGCTACCTGGCACGGGGTGGCATCTCACTGCTGCTGGCAGAAATGCTCCATGCAGTGCCTGTGGAGAGAGGCTGAGGCTCTGGAGGGGGCACAGGACCACCCTTCCCAGCCTGAGGCACTGGCTGGCATGGCTACAGACCACCAGCACTGGATTTCCCTCATCCCTTTGGCACTGGCACGGGGGCCACCCCAGCTCTGTGTGCCCTCTGTGTGCACAGTGGAGCTGGGAGGGAGGGATGGACACAGGGCAGGATGTGTCCAGGGCTGCTGACATGTGCTGGGGAATCAAAAGTCCAAAATGCCCTGGGTTTAGGGACCAGCTTCCCTTGAACCCTCTCCCTGGTTGCTCCCTGCCTATTCTTCTCCCACAAGGTGGGAAGCAAAACACACCCAGGACTGGGGAAACCCTGGGCCCATGGGAATGTGGAGAATAAGGTTTGCAGATCTCATCTGAAGCAGAAACTGGAGCAACGTGAACAACTGCTTCATAGCTGTATGGTGGGGCTGGGGTCTGCACATCAGCCCTCTGGAGATCCACATGTGGGACCAGCCCCAGACCAGACCCTACAGCCTCAAATCCACCCTCTTTTCTTAAGCCAGGAAGAAGGGAAGCGTTCCTTAACTAAAACTTTGGTCAAAATGGAGCCAGAATGTCCAGATTTGGCTCTTGTTTGCCTGCTGTGCCATCTCTGTGCTGGCTTTTCCCCAGCCTGTGTTCTGCACTGCTTTCTGCAGTGAGGACATGAAGCCACTGTCGTCAGCAACGCTAAGAGCAGTGTCCCTGATTAAACACTTCCCTTTTCCCGACTTCCACTCCGTCCTAGAGCACGATGCTCCTGCCTGCTGGGCTGACCCACAGCCTGGTGCAGCCACGTGGCAGGCTGGACTCCCAGGTCACAGCAGATTTTGGCCAGTGGTGCCTGGCTGTGCTGCTTGGTCACCATCCCCTCTCCAGATGAGCCAGGAGAGCGCTTGGAATGCCCACTTGTGTCCACTGGGAATGTGTGCACCATATCCTGCAGTCCCGGACAGCACAGAACTACAGGACAGCCCAGGCACTTGTTTCCACATCTTAAATACATTTTGTTAACACTTTAAAAAATTTTCTTTTCCTTTTCCCCTTTCCATTGCATTGCGTTATGAACCTAAAAAAAAAACCCAAACTTCACCAGGGATGCTGGCAGAGGAAACCAAACAGGGACTAAATAAACTCTGCTCCAGCCAGACACTTCAAGAGTGAACGTGCCACATCCCACAAACCAACCACACGCTCCCAGAGCCAAAGAGAAATTGTGTCCCTCCAGCCAGAGTCCCGGGCAGGGAGGTAACTGTTGTGGGAGAGAAGTATCCAGCTGGAGACAAAGCCAGGGAGTTAATATTTAAGCATTCAGACAAGGAACAAACGACTTAATTAAATCAATTACAGAGGGAGAAATGGAGCCACTTAGAAAGCGTGTGTAAAGAGACGGCGAGGCTGCTGCTAGCTCATAAAAGGGAAGGAGGAGGGAGAGTTAGCAGGGAAGATAAACGGGCTGGTTTAATCCCTGCTGTTAATTAAGAGCTGAGCCTTTGCACTGCGCTGAGTCAGGGTGGCTCCAGTGCCTCCACTCTGAACCACATTCGGAGCTCAGTGCCTGAACTACGGAGATGTTTGGAACCAGGGGAAAAAGGGAGAGGAGGACTGAGATGCTGGGAGGGATGAAAGTAGGAGAAAAAGGTGACATATTAAGCTTTTGAACCTCCCACATTCTGCACCAACAGCACAAACCCAGCCCCTGTCCCGCATCTTCCCGGGGCTGGGGTCACCCTCCTGACCTTCCTCCCCTCTTCAGCATGAGGAATTCCTGCCTGCATCATCCTCCAGTGATCCACCCAAGGAGGGGAAAAGGGAGCAGCAAAAGCCCTTTCATCCCTGCAGATGTCTTGCTCTTACCCCTGACTCAGTGTGGAGTGGAAAGCCAGGCTATTTTCTATCATGACTTCCAGTTAAATGACTCCTTCCCCTCCCTGCTGCTCTCTCCCCAGGTGAAGCTGCTTCCAGTGCTGCCCACGGACACCCAACTGGAGCTGGGGCCGGGCTGTAGGAGAAGGGCTCCCAGCTAAAGCCTGTTTGGGCCCAGGACACGTCACACACAGTGTCAGATCTCACTCTGCCTGATAAAAAGCCATCCTTGTTACGGAAAGTGTTCCCTGGGGTTCTCTCAGTGGGCAACAAGCAATTACAGCCTTTTGTTACTGACTCAGTAACAACCAAACAGTGAAAGCAGGACCTAGAATTCTCTGTGTGAAACAGCCGGAAAGTGGCTGACAGCTTTGGGGCAGGAAGGTTTCCTCTGTGAGGCCACTTCAGACATCTCCTCCTGAAGCTTTTAAAGCCTGAGCGTTGGATTTGAAGCCAGCAATACAGGGAGTTAATAGTGTTTAGCTGGTTTGCTGTCACTCCTTGTAAGTAAATAAGCAAATACAAACCCATCTCCCATCTCAGGCTGTAAAACCCCACGTCAGGGAAAGGCCACTGACAGCTTTGCAGAGTATGAGCTTATCAAGAATAATTAATTGTCATAAAAATTTGTTCTTCCCCATGCAACAACAGCAGTTTTGCACAGTGGGCACTTCAGCACCACTCCTGAAAACAGCCCCTGTTCCTCCACTCCAGCCTGTGGAAGCCCCTGGCCACGCTCTGAACTTGCCTGGGGACATGCTCTGTGCCATGGAAAAACATATTTCAACAGCTGCAAGACAGAAATACATAAACCAGTAACTCACTTGCTTTTGTTCTTCTCCCAGACTGTCCCACATTGATGCCACAATTTTGGACACATCCCCGAAGGTGGCGTTGGGGTTTTGCCCTTTGATGGCTGCTTGTGTGTCTCTGAAAAACAGGGCATAGGCTGACACGGGCTTCTGGGGCTCATTGGGGTCCTTCTTCTTCTTCTTCTTTTGGCTTTTGGGCTTTTTGCCCAGGTCTGTTGAGGGTCTTTTCTCTCCAGTAGCCTGCAAAACCAAGAGATGAACCTTAGCAGTCAGCTGGGAGTGATACAAGTGCCTGCTACAGCTCCTGAGCCAAGGAGATGAGAGAGGGAATGGGAAGCAGAGGGCTCCCAGCATGGAGAGGAGGGCAGCAGCCCTGGGGGTCTCTTTGGCCCCCAGGAACCTCTTGGATCATAACACAAACTGCTGGAGCCTGCCTTGGTGCCTCCTTGAAGAACAGCTTGGGTTCATCACTTTGTCCCTGCTCCAGATCTGGGGCTTTCCAGACACTCATCCTTGGTCACTCTCCTTCCCCATCCTCCTCCCTGGCACCACAAACTCACTTGCTCCTTGATCCTCTTCTGGGACCTCTCCAAATGCCTTGTTTCTCAGTTAGATCGCTTTAGCAGGCCATGAATTTTCCAAACTTGGCTTCCACATGGTTTCTGATTTCCAGCCCTTTGCAAGCTGCTCCTGACCGCCCTTATCCATGCACATGCCAGTGGCTCAGCCTCCCCATTCCCAGGAGGGTTGTGAGCACTGACCAAGCCACGCCAGCATCCCATTAACCACCACAGCAGGGCCATCCAAAATTTGCTCCACCCTGCTAACATGTATGTATCCCTACCCAGGAAAAAGATCCAGGAATTGAACTATTTTAATCCTATGAACGAAACACTTTGCACGTGCTGTTCACTCTTTACAACAGGCCCAGGTGCAGCTGGATGACCAGGAATGGCTGTATCCACACGCAGTGCCCTGTGGGTGTTGGAGCTGAGCTGAGCAGGACACAGGGAACAGCAGCTGGACTTTGAGGCTGCTCAGCACGAGACACTGCCACCAGGCTGGGAAGTAAAATGGCAAGGCTGGAAACAGGGATGCCCTGTATCGGTCTCCCTTGGGATGCCCTGGGCAGTGTGTTAGGAAAAGCTTGTTACCCCAGAGGGTGCTGGGCACTGACCAGGCTCCCCAGGGAATGGGCACGGCCCCAAGGCTGCCAGAGCTCCAGGAGCATTTGGACAATGCTCTGAGGCACAGGGTGGGGTTTTCGGGGTGTCTGTGCAGGGCCAGGAGCTGGACTAAAATGATTCCTTTGGGTCCAACTTATGATATTCTATGTTTCTATGAACATAGGGGACTGCAGAAGCCTCCATGTGAGGATGTGCAAAGGAAGAAACCCCTGGAAAACACCTGGATACCCAGCAAAGCTCTCAACGCATTAACTGCGGTCAGTGAAAACTCTCACTATAGGGAAGCATAATTATCCTTATTTTATAGAGTAGGAAAAACTAAATACACCAAATAGCAGAGAATAATAGCACTGGCTAGGTCTCTGCATCCTCGAGGGCAAACAGGGCACCAGCCCCTCCACCTGCAGACCCTGAGCTCAAGCACTGGGTGCTCAGGCACCTCCTGACTGTGCCCATCCCTGCACCACCACCTGCACAGGTTGTTGGATTACTTAGAAAGACACAGGTCTAAACACCAAGATCATGTGAAAACTGTGCCTCCAGCTGAGCTGGGGACAAACAGCCTCTTCTCCTGATGGGTTTGTCAATTTGACCACGTGCTTGGCAGTGCCAGGATTTAAGAGGCTTCTCTTCAGCTGGCACAGGCCAGGCATGGGGAGGAAAGGGCAGCAGTGCTCCTGTTCTGCTCAGCAGCTCTTGGCTGGTCATTAATTTCAGTATCAGCGCAGTGACATTTGTCAAACAGACAGTGACCATTACTGAATGAGCAGAGAGACCAAAAAAATTGCATTTAATTTAAAATTGCCCAATTGGGCTTAAATGGGAGGCCTGGAGTGAAAGGCCAGCTTATTAAGAGGCAAAAAAAAATGTCTGACAGGGCTTCAGCCCATTAGGAAGTGAGCTGGTATTTTAACTCACTGTGATCCTGCTTGATTCGCTGAAGTGCTGTGGGGAACCTGCTCCCACCCAGCCACTGACCAAGCCAAGGGGCTGCAACAGCAGCACCACAACCCCAGCGGGGTTTGCAGCCAGCCCTGCCCAGGCAGCACCAAAGAGCACATGGGATTCATGGAAAACAGATGTTACAAGGCCTGGAGCCATCAGTTGCCAGCAGGGAGCAGAGCAGATCAGGATTTGCCTGGATTTCAGGGGGTTCTCCAGGTGTGACACACCTGGGATGAGACAGCAGCATGGGCCTGGACCTCAGAAGATGCTTGAACAACTTGAGTTGTGCTCATGGCTAAAGCCAACCCCAGAGAGCCAGTGCCTCCCTGTCCCAGAGCACCTGCACCCCAAGCGTCATCTCCCATGGTCCAAGGGACCAGGAAGGCTCAGGCAATGGGATGAGGAGCATGGACACGTGTCCATGGCAGCAGAAGGTCTGTTTGATGCCAGATGAAGACTGGGGCAATTCACTGGTGACAGATGTGATCCCAGAAACTTGGTGCCTTCTTAGATGTTGAACCCATAAGAGCTGAAACCTCATGGACACCGTGATTTTAATAACTATGGAGAGTGACCACTCATCCAGCTGGAATTTGGGCTGTACCTACCTGTCCCACCATGCATGTGCACCCAGCCCCCAAGCTGTGAAGCTGGTAAATGCACCAGTGAGGCTCAGAGACCTCTGAAATTTATCAGTTCCCTGGCTCAGAGGACCTGCTGGCATCAGACCCATTTCTTTAATGTGTGACCTTCCTGCTCACAAGATTAATTTCTGCTTGTCAGATGTTGCTTTGATGACTTGTTGCAGAAAAGCCCTTAATGGCCACGTGAAAAATGACTGATGGGTGAATGCAGCAGCTGTGCAGACAGAAAAAGCAAACAGAAACCTGCAGGCCACAATGTGGTTCTGCTGCTTTCCTCACACTTAGGGTCCCCTCCTCCACCAAACACATCCCTCCCACCTGTCTGGGGAGTTTACAGGGCAGAAAAATGAGGGGGCTTGGCCTAAGGATTAGGAAAATTTTAATCTCTGCAAGTTGTCATCATTTGGATGTCTCCAAATTCTTCCTATTCCCATGGGCATCACTGACTCAAGAGAACAGCAGATCCAACCCCAGAGCTGTGTCCTCCTCAGGGCCTCCTGGCTGACAGACAGGAAGGCTGGATGATGCTGGTGGAGACAGAGGGACAGAACCTGGAGTGTCACTAAGCTGAAACTCATTTTCCCCTGATATGAAAGATTTCAGCTCCCAGGTTATTGGCTGTAGCTTTGTGACACAGGCTTTGGGAGATGGCAGACCATGGGGTCCAGCAGCACAACCCATTCCACAGTGTCCCCTAAATTTGGAATCACAGAGTTTGAAAAATTCCATCTGTTTTTAACCTCGTGTATCCCTTCTTTTTATGGTTTACCTCCACAGAAGCTGTTTTTGCCCCCACACCTGCACTCTGCTTTGAAATGCCCCAATCTAAGGTGAAATCTGCCAATGGATGAAAAACTACAGGATTGATGGGAATCCATTCTCCTGGATTCCCATGAAAAGGGAAAGGTTTTTGCTCAGTCCTAGAGTTTTCCTAGTTTTCCAGTCCCTGCACTGTCTGCTGCTCTGGTTATCCATTCCAATCCTGTCACAACAGTCTATTTTGGTGGGACCAGGTTACAGTACCAGTGCCTTGGGTCAGCACCTTCCAGGAGCAGGTTTTCCATGAAGGGCTTGAATCAAAGTCCCCAGGAAGCCCAGAAATTCACCTGCAGGCACAGAAACACTGCGATTGCTGCAGTTTGCCCTCAGTAAACAACAGCCACACACTCCTGGAACACAGCAGGTGTTGTTTAGCTTTGCTGGTGCATTTGGAGAGAGATGGGCGACAACCAAGACATGCCCCAAACCCTAAGAATTCCTTGTTGATGCCACACTCAGCAGTTGTGTTGGCTGTAGAGACCACCTGGGACATTGCTGACTGCTTAGAACACCGCCTGGGTGAACTAAAAGGCAGAAGACTCTTCCTATTTTAATTCCTGGGTTTTTTCCTTAAAAAGCCATGTCTGGTGAGCTCAATTTAAATCTCACACAGGATATTTTCCTTCCATGTTTCAGTCTCCTCTACCCACCACCAAAAATCTGATTTTGCTTCAAACATTTGCAGACCCTTAGCCCTGAACCTGCTCTGCTCATCAAAATCCACACCGGAGGAAATTCCACAGCCTGATGGACCTGGCAAAACGTGGAGGCAGAAGAACTCTGATCTCCAGACCTGCTGTAGGAGTGCAGGCCTGCCGTGCTGGACCTCACCCCAGGCTGGGAAGAGCCCCCTCACCCTTGGGAAAGTCTCCCAGAAATTAGTCCCGAAGTCTGTGCTCTGATTCAGCATGATTTATCCCTCAGAGAAAAACACCCTCCCGTTTTCTCCCGTTAGGCCCGGCGCGGCCGCGCGTACCTTAAAATGCGACTCGGTCTCCTCTTCCTGGGTGGAACTGGAGGGAGATGGGGTGGCAGACTTGCTTCCCGGGGGTGAGGGGGAGCCGTGGGTGATGCCGCTCCGGATCCCCATCTGGGAGATGAGCTGGGACTGGCTGAGGGCGCTCATGGGGCCGGCCAGCATCCCGGGGCGGTTGAGCAGCGGCACTTGGCGGTTGGACTCGTAGGACGCGGCGTCCGAGTGCACCATCTCCTGGATCTGAGGTGGGAGGAGATCACCGTGTGACTACAGAACGGATTGGTTTATTTGCCACGCTGCCAAACCACTTGAAGGCTGATTTGTTATTTAAATTGTTCTACACAGCTGGGAAAGGCTTCTTTGTGCCCCCTTCCAAACAAGGCAAGAGCTGCGCACCCATCACCATGCCCACGAGCATGGTGCTGAATCAGCTTGGGATGTTGGTCTGTGTGTCCAGAGGGTGCCCCTGCCTGCCTCAGGGCCCACTGGTGGCTGGCAGCTACCAGGGGTCTGAAAAAAATGTTCATAAATGAGCCATTTTTGGCCAAATCAATAGGAAAAGGGAGGGTCCTCTAAGCCCCGTCCAACCTGGCCTTGGACACTTCCAGGGATGGGGCAGCCACAGCTTCTCTGGGGAACCTGTGCCAGGGCCTCCCCACCCTCACAGGGAAGGATTTCTTCCCAATTTCATCTAAACCTATCCTCCTATAACTTAAAACTATTTCCCCTTGTCCTGTCCCTCCATCCCTTATCCAAAGTCCCTCTCCAGCTCTCCTGGAGCCCCTTTAGGCCCTGGAAGGGGCTCTGAGGTCTCCCTGGGGCCTGCTCTTCTCCAGGTGAACACCCCCAGCTCTCCCAGACTGACTCCAGAGCAGAGGGGTTCCAGTCCTTGGAGAATCTTCACGGCCTCCTCTGGATACATTCCAGCAGATCCAACCCCGGTCCACCAAGAAGGAAATATAAGATGAGCTGGGGACAAACCCTGCTGTTTTCTGGGCCAAGATCCCTTTTCCAGTTTGTACCATTTTCCCTGAAAACCCCATTCCCTCCCAGGCCCATGGATAGAGCCTGGCTCCTGCACAGCCTCATCCAGCCATGGACTGGGAGAGAGGCAAACCCTGTCTGAACTGTTTTCCAGACCTTTTCCCCCTTGTATTTTAATCTAATTAACCTTAACATGAATTTAAAGACCTGAGCTTTATTTATTAACACTCCTCACTCCTGATCAGCCCACTGAGGTGCAATCTCTCGTCACCAGGGGAGGTTTGCCAACTCCATCAGCAGCACACACAGAAGGAAACCCTGGGAAGACCTGTGAGGGCTCAGTAGGCTTCAGAGGAAATAAACCCAAATGCCAAACCAGATTTCCTGCTGCAGGTCAGGAATCAAGAGCTTTACACAACACCCAACAGCACGTCCTGCTCTCCTTTGGACTCTCCCTCAGCAGAGGAGCAGTGTCAGGGGAACAGGTTTTGCTGGATCTGCCCTTTTTCTGTATTCATTAGGAAGAGAAGGGATTTAACTCACAGGAATTAAATATATTCTTGCATTTCAACAGCACGAGTCTGACTGAGGCTGACTTAGGGGCCACGCTGGATTGCTGCCCTTGGCTTTGGTGGTTTCACGGAGGCAGCAGGGCTGGCTTGGCTCCAGCGTGGAGCTTAGCTATGCCAAGTTTTATGTGCCCCTAAAACCTTATTACGTGCCCTGCTGCAGGGCTCTGACCTCTCCTGGTCACAAAGACATCGAGGATGAAGCAGCCATGGGGATGAACACCAGGCTTGGGCAGCACAGGAGGCATCAGAGAAGCAATTTTTGCATTTACAACAGAATTTACAGAAGTCATAGGAATGGCTGGAGTGACACAGGCAGTGACAGGGCCTATGCAAGGTGGGGACACAGCACCCATCTGCTGAGAAGCAAGCCCTTTCCCAAATTCCAGTAAAAAAAGGTACATTTGTCTTGTTCTCTGTCAGTTTAATCCAGACCTTTCATGTTGGAGAAGATCTGCCAGCTGCTAAGGAAAAGAATAATTTATTGTCCTTATTTTAAATTTAAATGAAGGAAAAGTTTAGAAGATGGGTGTTGGAGAAATGGGGAAGGCTCTGAAATGTGGCTTAAAATTTTTTAAAATTTAAAATAGCTTGCTCACGTTTCAGCCACGGCTGTCTCCTGAAAATACTGTATTAAGACAATTTTTTTGAAACTTTTATTATGTGGCCAATAGACCACAACAGCTCCCTTTATCCATTAAATAAGTAATCATACACTTTTTCTTTACAGTGAGTGTTATTTATGCATCAGAGCAGAACAAGTCCAGGAGTGCAATTATGGATATGGGCCACGTGCTGCCACTGCTTCTGAAAATGTGCAGGAAAAAACAGAGGAACCTGAGCCCTGGCTCAGAGAACCCCTGCAAACCTCCTGCTCCCAAGAACCTCATCACAGACCCCTCTTAAGTAGCAGAGACACCCCATTTTTCCTGGGACATCCCCCTCCAAGGATATGTTAGCCCAGATGCCTCCTCCCAAGCAGTTGCCTATTTCTTTACATCATTAAAGGGAGCCCATAAGAAAGATGGGGACAGACTTTTAATCAGGGCCTGTAGTTACAGGATGAGGGGGAATGGTTTTAAACTAAAAGGATTGCTTTAGATAAGATATAAGGAAGGAGTTTTTTACAATGAGGATGATAAAACACTGGCAGAGGTTGTCCAGAGGAGCTGTGGCTGCCCCATCCCTGGAAGTGTCCAAGGACAACTTGGAGAGAGCTTGGAGCAACCTGGGACAGCGGAAGGTGTCCCTGCCCATGGCAGGGGGTGGAACAAGATGAGCTTTAGCAGTCCCTTCCAACCCAAACCATTCTGCAAATCTATGATAAAAAACTGGTTTTAGCTGGATATTGTTGGTTCCTCTCTCCGTCTCCCACATCTCCATCTCTTCTCCCCCAGTCCAGGAGGTTCGGCAGAAGGACATGTACAGCCCCCCACATGCATCCTGCTGACCACTGTCTGGACAGGCAGGAACTGCCCCCACCACTTGCCACTCAACTACATTTCTCTCCACTTCCCTTTTCTTTCTTTTATTTAATGCCATTTTGGAAGCAACACACCAGGCTGGCACCTCCTCATTCCCTCCGCTGATGGCTCCCTGTGTCCTCAGGATTGGACAGGGAAAGTGGCGGAAAAAATATTTGTGTTTTCCAGAAGACAGGTTTGGGGTGAAAATGAAGGGGAGTGGTTTGTGTGCAGCACTGGAGCGCCTTCCACAGGCCTAAGGGTGAGGATGGGCCTCACTCAAGCTGGGAAAAGGGCTGTTCCTGTTTCCCACTGTGGGATCCTGCAGACACTGAGCTATTTCAGGGGGCATCCAAAGTAGGTGATTCCCCCCCAAAAAAGACCCAAGGAAAGTGACACCCAGGAGCAGGATTCTGAGATGCGTTCCTGCAGGAAATGGCCTAATTAGGCAAGTCAATGATGAATGAAATTGTGATCGTGGCAAATCAAAGTGAAAGAAGGTAATGAATGCCATGTTCCCTATGTGAAATGCTCCCTCTTCCTGGTCCTGTGGGATGCAATCCCAGCCCTGGGCTCTCTGGGGCTGTCCCACGCCTCTCCCCTCCCCAAAGCACTCAGGATCCCCTCAGAGCCCGACGGCAGCACACGTGTAATTAAACACCCACTCCCCAAAAGGATCAGCTCCGGCACCGGGAGCGGCGGCTGCGAGGGCCGGGTCAGAGCCCGTCCCCATCCCGGGCATTCAGCACAACCAGCTCACCACGAGGGGCTGCAAAAGGCTCGGGATGGGTTTGCAGCCTCTGCTGAAAAGATGTTTTGCATCTCAGAGGAAACCCAAGTGCAATGTGATGTAGTCATAGCTAAAGTAATTAAGTGCATCTTACTTAGCAGATTCCCAAAGGCTGCGCTAACTCAAAGACAGCTCCTTTTTTCCCACAATATTTCAAGTCTTTTAATGAATATGCATATCAGGCCCATAAACGCTCCAGCTAATCCTAAGAAGGAGAGAAAAACAGGCTGACAAACAGCACATGGTCCACAGTCCTTGTTTCTGGGGAGAAGGGGGGATCCAGAGCGAGGGACAAACGCCGTGAGGAAGAGCCTGGTCAGGGACTGGGGTGCTCTGCTAACACAGATAATGGGTGGAATGTGTCAAGCTGAGCTTCAACTTAACTGTTCCCCAAAATTCTCATGCAAAAAGCAGCTCTTTCCAGCAATACAGGGTACAGCACCAGCCAGCAGACCTGGGGCTCAGGTCCCAGGATCTGGCAGGGATGGTTGCTGTCATAGAATGTCCTCTCCTACTAAATCCCAATTCCCAACTGAAGCCTTGAGGCAGGTCCCACCCCCATGACCACCATGTTTCCCATGGGATTCTTCTCCTCCTCCTCTCACCTTCCTGTGTCTCAGCCACACCCTGAACATACACCTGGTGCTGGTGGCAGAAGGACAAATCCAGAGGTTCTGTGTAATTCCCCCGTGGTGTGCTCTGCCTTTGGAGCAGTGACACTCCAAGCTGCTCCCACCCTGCCAGCTGCTTGGCTGGGCTGCAGTCCTGGATGGGATCCACGCCAAACCACTTGGGATGTTACCCAGCAGGAAAAGAAGAAATTTGGCTGGAGTTTGCCATACCAGACTGTCTGACCCCACTGCACCGCATCTCCCTGAGATAAATGGGATGTGCAAAAACCAGTGGCCAGGATGAGCAGGAGTGGGCAGGTGGGGCAACCCTACTGAGGGGCATCATTCCATGAGCCAGGGAGCCCATGGGGACCACCAGGCTTCCATGTGGAGAAGGACTTGGGTGTGCAAATCAAATGGGTGTGCTGGTGGATGAGAGCTGGACATGACCTGGGAATGTGCACTGGAAGCCCAGAAACCCAACCATGTCCTGGGCTCATGCCACAGCATGGACAGAGGTGGAGGGGGCAAATTCCGCCCCTCTGCCCCCCCTCAGGTGAGACCCCACCTGCAGAGCTGCCTCCAGCTCTGGGGTCCCCAACATTAGAAGGATGTGGAGGGGCTGGAGTGAGTCCAGAGGAAGCCATGGAGATGCTCCAAGAGCTGGAGCACATCTGCTATTGAGCCAGGCGGGAAAAGCTGGGGGTGCTCAGGCTGGAGAAAAGAAGGCTCTGGGGGGACCTTAGAGCTCCTTCCACTGTCTAAAGGGGCTCATAAGAAAGATGGGGACAGACTTTTTAGCAGGGCCCGTTGTGACAGGACAAAGGGTGATGGTTTTAAACTAAAGAGAGTTGATTTAGACGTGATGTAAGGAAGAAGTTTTTGTTATGAGGGCGGTAAGGCCCTGGCACAGGGTGCCCAGAGAAGCTGTGGCTGCCCCATCCCTGGAAGGGTCCAAGACCAGGTTGGATGTGGCTTGGAGCAACCTGGGATAGTGGAAGGTGTCCCTGCCCATGGCAGGGGGTGGAACAATATGAGATTTAACAGTCCCTTCCAACCCAAACCATTCCATGATTCTGTGACTCCCACCCTTCCCAGGGTGAGTTAACACGGGTGGGCTGAGCAGAGCTGTCGGAGCCTTCCTCATCCAGGGTCTTCCTCCTCAGGCCAGGCAAGCAGCTACTCCAGGGGCAGCCACAAGGCTCACTGGAGGCACAGCTTCCCTCTCCTTGGGTTTGTTCCCAAGAACAAGCCATTACAATCACAATCAACCAGGGAGAGAAATTATCTGCTGAACAGCTTTGAAGCCAAGTTTTCCCAGCAGGCTTTTTCTGTATTGAAGTTTAAATGTAAACGCATCACCATAGCTGAAATGCTTAAAGATGATTTACTTAAAAAAGAGAGAGAGCAGGAGAGAGAGAAGCTGATAAGAAAATATATCCCCAATTACCACCCCTCCTCTTCCCGATTTGTAACTGCTCCTAATAAACTTTCATGGTCTATGTAAAATGCTTTAGTGCAGTGACAAATTTCTGCTGGAATTTGAGATGTCTTGTTCAGAGTAATAGCTATCTCACACAGGTGCCCAGCTGCTATTGTAAAATCAGTAAGCATTTAATTGAAACAAATGACTATAATAATAGTACATTATCCCTGCAGGCTCATAGCCATAACAGTTTTAATTATTGAGTTAAGAGTCAAACTAATTTATCCTTTAAAGTAACAGCCACATCTTTGGTTCCACCGATCATCCTATTACGAACACGAGGGGAACAGTTGGAAAGGATTTAAAAAGGAAGTAATTTATTTTGGGAGAGGCAGGGGGGGCATTTATCATATGGCAGAGGCTTTCCCTGTGCAGTGGTGTTCCCAGCTGTGGTTGTCACTTCCCTCCCAGATGCATCCAGTTCCCAGAGGGACCCAGCACCCCTCTGCCAGCTCCTGGGGATCTCTACCCTCATCAGGATGCCTTGGGGGGACTTTGCTGGCCTGGCGGCAGCAGCACAGGAGCCTGTGGGAACTGGTGGTGCCAGCTTTGGGGGTTTGGGCACCTGGAAATTTTTTGGATCTTTATTGAAATTACAGTTTCTCCTAATCGAAAAAAAAAGATTTTACGGACTCAATTTTGCAAACATGATCTGAAGGAGCATCTCTGAACTCAGGAAGAATCCACATTCATGATTTTCTAAAAGCGTTTCTGAGACACAGACATGCCCTGGGGCAGGTTTGGAGGCACAGCTTTCCCCAGCCCTCGGTTTCAGGAGCCTTTTTGCTTTTACTGTGGTGGCTGTGACACAGGGGATCTAAAGCATCACTGTGAGCCCGTGGGGCACCACACGGGCACTGCAGGAGGAGGGGACAGAGAGGGGACGGCTGCACGGAGGTGCCCACTCAGACCCCCCCGCCAGGTGGGGTCCAGAAGCTGCCCAGGAGAGTGGATTCACTTGTCCAATCACCCCGTGGGGGATCCCTGGAGCGAGCCTGGAGTGCAGCCTGAACAGCCCCAGAGCTCCCACCCCAGCACTGGCCAGACTGGAGGGCGCTCACCAGTCTGCCCTTCACCAAAGCACTTGCAGAGCACCACCAACCCCCTCCTGCTCCGGCCAAAGACACAGAGCTCTGCACTCCGTGTTCCCCACCCTGCTCATTGCTCTGGATACTTTTTTTGGACTTCTCCATCAGCAGTGCCCACCCTGAAGCACCTCACATCCCTTTTCCAGAGCTACCATCTCTAAGGAGAGGAGTCCTCATCTTGGAAGACCTTTTTTCCTCCTGCAGGGGGACAATACTGGTTCTCCAAACATATTTTATTGATGGGGATCAGTTTACCAGGCCATGCCAAAAGCTCTGCATCTCTGTCTTCTGCCTGTTCACTGCATCATCTCTCAACTCCACTGGCAATTATTTAATGCTTCCTTTGCAGAAATGTGACAACCTCCAGGAAGACAGAGTGACAATCTAGCCCACCAAACCTGTGTAACACTGCGTTTGTATTGTTCAACTTTCTCAGCAGACTTTGTGCTTCCAAGTCAAATGTCTTGCAGATGTCTAAGAATGTTATGTTAACACTGTTACCTCTGTCACCCAAACCTGTAATCTCATCAAAAAAGATATCAAGTTAGTTTGACAAGATTTGTTTTCCATCAGCCCATGTTGATTGGCATTAATTATATTACCTTCCCTTAATTCTTTATTAATTGAGGCCTGGATCTGCCACTCCATTATTTTGCTGAGGATTGATGACAGACTGACAGGTCTGTAATTACCTGGGCTGTTCTGTTTCCCTTTTTAAATATTTGCACATTAGCTCTTTTCTAGTCCCCCAGAGCTTCCCCAATATTCCAAGAATTATTAAATACCAGCATTAGCAGAGCTCCTCAGTCAGTTATCAGAAGCCATGTACAGACAAGCTGAATGCTTAGAGGGAACCTGAGCAGATATACATGAGGAAAGAAACTTTTATGGTTTAAATGCTTTAAATAAAACCCCGACCTTTCTAATTAATGTTGGCAGTTTCAAATGCAATGCTTTCAAACATGAAGCTTCACCCTAAAGCCACACAGTGTCCCCAGACAAGGCTCCCAGTTGTGTTTATGTGTGAATGGACTGAGAGCAGCTCTGAGGAGGACTAGGGTGGATGAAGAGCTGAACACGACCTGGCCATGTGTGCTGGCAGCACAGAAATCCAACTGTATCCTGAGCTTATCCCGCAGTGTGGGCAGGAGGTGAGGGGGGAATTCTGCTCCTCTGCTCTGGTGAGGCCCCACCTGCAGCTGCCCCCAGCTCTGGGGTCCCCAGCAGTAGAAGGATGTGGGCCTGATGGAATGAGTCCAGAGCAGGCCATGGAGATGCTCCAAGGGCTGGAGCCCCTCTGTTCTTGAGCCAGGCTGGAAAAGATGGAGTTGTTCAGGCTGGAGAAAAGGCGGCTCTGGAGAGACCAGTGCCTAAAGGGGCTCCAAGAGAGCTGGAGAGGGACTTGGGACAAGGGATGGAGTGACAGACAAGGAGTCATGGCTTTATGCTGAGAGAGGGCAGGGATAGATGGGATATTGGGAGGGAATTCTTCCCTGTGAGGGTGGGGAGGCCCTGGCACAGGGTGCCCAGAGAAGCTGTGGCTGCCCCTGGATCCCTGGAAGTGTCCAAGGCCAGGCTGGACGGGGCTTGGAGCAACCTGGGATAGGGGAAGGTGTCCCTGCCCATGGCAGGGGGTTGAAATGAGTTTATAAGGTCCCTTCCAACCCAGACCATTCTGTGGTTTTATACAATTCTGTCTCCTCATCTCTGGGGAATTTCTTGATCCACTTCTGTTCCTATGTAAATCGCTCCATGTCTTTTCCAGCGTCCATCACCTCTGCATGTTTTTTCTCCCCACAAAGAGAAGTTCCCTGCAGCAGCAGCCCCCAGGCCCTGGCAGGCAGGGGAGGGCATGACTGAGGGCTGGTGTTGGGAAGCACCTTCCTGGCAGGCTGAGTGCAGCACTTTGGCAGCCCCTGATCTTGTGCTACGATATCCTGCTATTATGGGGGAAGGAATCCTCCAAACACAATTAACACTTCATCAGATGATAAAGAACTGTAACTTCAGGGTGAGAACGGTGGTGTTAAACAGGATAAAGCCTCTGCTTGGCACACAGGAAGTATCTGTCATTAATATTGTCATCGCTCCCGGGGCTGGGAGGGCACGGCCAGAGGGAAACAACTCTCCCTGGCATGAACTGAACCTTGTTACTGTCCTGTGGTACAACCCCCGCTGTGGGCACCTGCAACAAGAGCATCGCTGTGGATTTGCACAGCAGAGATGCCCATGAGGGTCCCAAATCCAGCTATTCCCACCTCCAGGGAGTGCCAGGGAGGTGGGAGTTCTGCTCCAGTGTGTGCTTCCCTCTCTGTTGTTCTAGTGGAGTTATTGCACAGATTGCAAGAGGTTATGGTTTTCAAGCACCTCGAGATGTCAGTGACACAGCTGGGCTAGCTGGAGCTCCAGAGCTGTTCTCCATCTCAGCCCTGTTGCTGACCTGCAGCCCTGGCTGGGATGCTCCTTCTTAAGGAGGTGAGCAAACTATTGTAAAGGTTTGGCCCATCCTGAGTCCCAAATCCCATCAGCCGTGTGATGATGGAGAAAGCAAACAGTTGAGATGCAAACCTGGACTGCACAGAATCACAAAATCTCTAGGGCTGGAAAAGCCCTCTAAGGCCGTTGAGTCCAACCCCTAACCCAGCAGTGCCAGGTACACAACTAAACCATGTCCCCAGGTGGCACATCCACACGATTTTTGAACACTTCCAGGCATGGTGACACTACCTCTGCTCAGGGCAGTCTGTTCCAGTGCTTGAACACCCTTTCGGTGAAGAAATTTCCCTAATATCCAACCTGAACCTTCCCTGGTGCAACCTGAGACTGTTTCCTAGAGCTGAGCTCTGCATTCCAGCAAGCCCACCTCACCTGCCCTGTGGACACCCCAGTGCTGACCTTCCAGAAATTCCTTCCCCCACACCAGGTTGCTCAGTGTCTTCCACTGATTTTTTTTCCAGGTGTTTTGCCTCTTCACCATTGAGTCTTAAGGAAAAATGCCTGAAGGAAAGGACTATTCCCATGGGGATTGGGAGAGGGACAGCATGTGGCCCTTGTCAAACTCTTTCTCGTAAGGACAGCCCAGAAAAATGCAACCAAAGTTCTGGGTCTAGTGGAAAAATTCCTGGTCTATAGGAAGGTGACCCTGCCCATGGCATGGGGTGGGAACTGGATGGTCTTTAAGGTCCCTTTTAAGCCCAACCACTCTAGGATTCAGCCTGGAGGAGGAGGGATGCCCCCAGCACTGGGAAGCAGCCAGGCTGTGCATGTGCTCCTCAGCGCTCCCGCAGTTCTCAGCTGGAGAACTGTCTGTAAATAACATCTTCAATAAACTTCATTTTTTTTAAAGTACATTATTTTACGGATAAAGAACAAGCCTGATAATTCAGCGAACATGTTTGCAAATAATCTATCCCATTAATTTCCAGCCTGTTTTCTGAATGCATTATTTAGTGATTTTGTAAAACCCATTTGTAGAGGAAGGGAATTGATGCTCATCCAGGCATGACACCATAACACCATCACCAAAAGATGGGACCAGAATTCCCCTGGAACGGGCAGTGGGAGGTAATTAAACAGCAGTAGACCCTGAGCCCTTCCCTTTTATACCCCATGGAGGGTATGAAACTTAATAAAATTGTCACACTCCCTTCATGTGTATTGGAAAGACAGGAAGAACCATCTGTGGAGGGGAAAAGAAGCCAAGGGCGCAGATGACAAAACCTTCAGGGGGCAGGTGAGGGACTGAGGGGGCCTAGATGGTGCTGGGAGCTGGGAAGGGTCTATGCCGGCCCTGGAGCCCATCCAGAAGAATTTCCTAGTCTGGATTTCTGCTCCACACTTGAGGTGGATGGAGGAGCAGAGAAACTGTCTCATGGAGTACTTTTGTTTCATTATATGAGTGTAATGGTGAGGCAAAGACATCCCAAGCAAGGGGAAAATATCTTGCAGCATCAGACCTGTTTATACATCAGATTTTCTTTAATTTTTTGCTTTCATTTTTTAATGCCAAAGATACTGATGGGGAGATGGATTGAGAGGACAGTGTTAAAACCTTTTATGATAAGCACCACTATAAATGGAATTAGCTGCTTCCCAGGACTGGGCTGAGATACCACAAGTTGTGTGGGGCTAGAGGTGGTCCCTGGCCACATGCCCAAGGTGCCCTTTTGTTCATGAATGGGAATTTAGGATCCTGCTGACTGCAGCTCCTAAGCTGTGCACTCCATGGGACCATCACCTGCCCAGCAAAGCCATCCCACAGGCCAAGGACAGCATCTGAGACACAAATAAACTCCTGAGAAGCAGAGATCTGGTTTCATGTAAATAACCTTGGGCATTAAAAAAAAATGGGAAAAGCAGGAAAATATTAGAGACAGAAAGTTTTTCACATCTTCAGCTTGACAGAGACTCCTTGGGGAATTTGCTTGTCCTTGTGGGTGACCGGATCCTTGACATTATTAGATGTTTAATCCTGTGTTACAGCTCAGCCTCCTTTTTACAGGACTTTGAATTGCTGGGATGGACAAAAGTCTTGCTCCAGGTGGACTGGAGGCCAGTAAGTTCATTTTTGTGGAACAGCAACAGGGGCAGGGCCGAAGCGTGCTCTGCTGTGTGTCCTTGCCAAGGCAGGAGCACACCAGCCCTGCCCTATCCTGCTCCCCAGGGAGAGCACCCTGGGCGACCCCTGGGCATCACCTGGTGATAGCCATGGACCTGTGCTCATCATCAGCCTGGCAGGGGGGCAAGAAGCTTCACTTTCGATGGAGAAGATGCTGGATTGTGTAAATCCAGGTGTTTTGCTTCTCAGGGGTGCAAGAGAACCCCCAGCTCCCAAGGGATTCCCACACCCAGCTCACCCAGGGCTGCACACCACAGTCCCTCATCCCAACGCTGGCCCCTTCATCTCTCACAGCATTTATTGCCCCTTCCCTGTGCTTGTGCAGCTGATTGAAGCCTTTCTGCACACCCAGCTTCCCTTTACTTTGTGCCTCTCCTGGCTCTTCTCACACATTTTAGGTATTGCATTCACATAAAGCAATAGACTCACAGGTAATGAGAGACCTCCACGTTTTATTGCATGGAGCATTAAAAAAAGAAGAAGGAGAAGAAGGCAAAAAGAAGCAATTTTAGAGCACAACAGGAAACTGGGAAGACTAGATAGAAAACTCATCCCAGTGGGATTAAACTCTGTGAATGAATTTTAATAGGTTTTTTTGTTTTGATTGCAAAGTCTAACAGCCCACTTTTCAAGCACCAAAAGAAACGCTGCAGTATTAGAAAGAGTTGTGTGCTGATCCCACATCTGCACACAAACCACAGCTCTTCTGCACATCTGCAACGAGCTGCCCCCTTTTTGCTCCCACTCTGTTTCCCTCTGCAGCCAGGTATTGCTGGGATTATTGTGTTAGTTTGTAGTAAGTGCTTCATAAGAGTCTCCTCTTACCAGGAATACAAGCGCCCAGGGAAGGAGGATGGTTCAGTGGCTGAATAAGCGTTGGGAAACTCTAGGACTTTTCAAATCCCAGCTCTGCTGGAGCAATTGGAGACAAAACTGAACCTCCAGCACAGCAGTTCCCTGGCAGCAAAAACGATGATCCTGCTCTGCAGAGGGGAACCTCCGAGAGCTGCGGGATGTGCCACGACCTTGCTGCGTCACATCAGCTGTTACCAGAAGGCACAGTCTGTTTTCTTCCCAACTTTAATTATAGCAAATGCTGAACACTCTTAAAATAGGTGTGAAAAGCCCAAATGACTCTGTAGGCACAAAATTAATTGCAGGAGGGAACAGGGAAGAGAAGCTCAAGCTCTGACTCCTGCCATGAGAGGCAGATGCCGTAACTTCTGTTCTGACGCCCGACAATGGCAAACCCTTCTCATTTCCTATCCAGCCAATATAACTGCAGCTGCTATTCCAAATTGCAGACAGGCCAAAACCTACCTAAATGCAGAATTGAAGCCATACAGGTGTAGGAAGTGCTCACTTAGGTTCCAGCAGCAACATTAACCTGAGCTCCTGGGTTGTGCAATGCAATTTATTAGATTAGCTGTAGTGCATTAAGGGGGACCTGGGAAAGAGAATTCAGTGCAGCAGCATCTCTGTCCTCTTGGGCTTCCTCATGATGGATAACAAACACCTCAGAGATTCATTTATTTCCTTCTAACACCAAGACACTCAGTTCCTGGAGGTGAAATATGCCATATTAAATGAGGCTTGGGTCTGCCCAGGACTGGGTTGCCACAATAACAAGTGTTCCTACTGCCAGTTTTCATTTAATCCAGGTAACAGCAGGGATTCAGGCCATCACAAACACTTCCTTCCCTCCCAAAACATATAACTCCAAGTGGTAAACCAAGAGTAAAGCATAACCCCATTAAATGTTTGATTTTTTCCCCTGGGATTACATGCCGGCACTGGGGAGCTTGATCAATTGAGTCTTGAGGTTTAATCAATAAGTGCCAACAACAACAGCATTACTGCATTCCAGCCGTGCTCTCCATTCATCAACTTAAGTAACTCCAGTCACCCAAAAGACAGAGGCACTAAAGCAGCAATTAAGGTCTCTGGGGAAGTCTGAACGCGGCCGGTGGCTCCTGGGACAGCCCTGGGTGTTCCACGCTCCCGAAGGAGCTTCCAGCTCTGGATCAGGCACATCACCCTGGGTGCCAGGCTGTTGATTTGATGGATATGGCAGGACTCAAACTCAACAAAAACATTTCAATTAGGCTCCTGAAAAAGTGATTGTTATTTTGTCTTGCACGTTGTGTCACCAAAACATTTTGGATGGCGCGCCACGCTCGGCGCTGCATTTGCATTTCCATCTGATCAGACACCAAGGACACATGCCAAGCAACTGTTTACATTCCAGATCAAATCACATATCCTGGAGATCTCATTAACCTGCTGCCCTGGAATTAAACAAAGCCACCTGGAAAGGAAGAGCTTTCCTCCCCGACGTGCACCGCAAGACACCTTCGGCGGCTCCCAGACAAGAGTTGAGCATGGGCGGCTTCACGGAGGTGTAAGGATTTACACTCCTTGGAATACTTCCCAGTTTTTTTCTGTCCAGTGAGTTTCAGCACAAGTGCTCAGGTTCTGGAAGAGCTATGACTGTCTCTGTACGTATGGACGGGCTGTAGAGATGATGAGGACAGTGAAGGGATGGCTTAGGGGGAAGCACAAAGAATATTCACACTTTCTAAGGGTTGAGCATCAACACAGGAATTCACAACTGCTGAGGACCTCAGGTCTCCCTGCTGTCAGGGACATTGCTGTCCTCTTGTTCCCTGAGGTCAAATCCATGTTGGAGTGCAGCCCCAGCCCCTGACAGGCACAGGGCTGGTGCCCTCCTTGGCCTGGGTAAGGACAAATAGCAGGCATTCTCCAGTCCCTGTCCCTATGGGCGAAAGGACCAATCTCCACAGAAAAAAGCCCTTTATAAACTTGCCAAATAGAGACAAAACTATCCCTGTTCTGCTCCAAAGAATGCAGCCATCTCAGCTCCAACTCTGGGGTTTACGTTGTTATCTACACACATCCTCGTTTTTGAAACAAAACCTTAAAGCTGCTTACAGGAGATGGCTGCCAAAAACTTTTATCACTTTCCCAGACTGGTTTTCCAGGAACGGACAAGAGTGCCCAAGTAGCCACAAGTGTATCAAAGAGGATGCACAGCAGAAGATAGATCTGGGAGAAGCTCCAGCATTCTAGGATTCCAGGATTCTGGGACCCAACTTGTAGAAAGAGATTTGATCTCATTGGTCTCAGTTTCCCCAGCAGGAAACGAAAAAAAGAAATCACTCCAGACCCAAGATGGGCAGGTACAAATGCTGTGTCATGATGGATGAGATTTGCAAAAATGAAGCCATTCCACACTTGCACTTCCTTGTTCTTGAGATGCAGTAGATGAAGAAGAGCCAAATATATTATCTGGGAAGAAAGGGTTACTTTTCAATCGAAAATTAATGCACTGAATTCTGAATTAACATGTGGGATAATTAAAACCATCTTTCCAATGAATTTATTATAGGATATACAAAGCTAATTATAAATTCTCTGTTGCTTAATCCTTTGCAGTTTGCTAATGCAGCGTTGAAATCTCTTTGGCCACACTTGTTTAAATTATTCATTAGACACAGCAACAGTTGTGAACTGTAATTTAAATTGGCATCTCATGAATATTCAATCAATACAATAAACACTGGAATGTTTTACTGCACACTGCTCGATAGTTTGTGCTCGAGCTTGTGTTGACACATTTTTATTAACTCTTTATAAAGGTGTTACCTATTTATGTCACTGATTACAATGAGAATAAAAAGTCCCACTCATAAATATTTGTGTCGTCGTCTTAAGAGAGACAATGTAATTAGGCAAAGCTTCAAAATTCATAATTAATACTGGGTGGATCTCCTTTCCCTCCTGGTTGCCTTGAACACGTGGGTTGGCAGGATTTCAAAGCCTGGCATGTGTAGCCACGTCACAGCTCTGGCACCACAGCTTTCCCCACTGCCCAGGCCAAATTCTGGGGTGGCAGCCAGGAGGTGGCCCCAAGTCCGAGCTGGTATCCCAGCAGCTGTGCTGTGCCCTGCTCCCAGTGTGCAGGAGATAGGGATATAAAGATAACTAGAGATACTGTGAATATTTGCTCTCTGGTCTCAGGCCTTTGGCCTGCCAAAATTAGGAAATAAAATGCAGCCGGCAATAAAATCCTAGCACGTGGCCGCCCGATGGCCCTCTGCAGCACCTTATAGTCTTTTAATGGGGCCTTTTTAGCAGCAGCCCTAAAAAATCATTCTCAAGTGGCTGTATAATTCTGTGTGGGTTTCTATTTTAAGCCTGAACGTTTTCATTTAAAAGCGAGATCCTGCTCTGACCAGAGACTGTAAAAATGACATCGTGGGACTCAGCGTCTGAGGCTTTTCAGCAGCACCACATAACACAGAGTTACTTCAGAAATTAAAATATTCCCCCCCCTGACAACCGAGAGGGAAATATTCCCTCCCTTGCAAACAGGGTTGGTGACATGAGACCGAAGGTATCGGAGGTTCAGCCTCTCCCAGGGCTGTGGAGCGTTCCCAGCAGTGTGGTGAGGTCCAGGGAAACCCCACCGACTCAAATGTGCCTCCCTGTGCACCGACTGTCACCCACACAGATCAGAGCTACCAGCTGGGAAACAACAGCAGCTGTTGCTTTATTTCCAGAAAAAACAGGATTTTTTTTTTTGGAGTGAACACCCAGCCAGGACTTTCTCACGGACACAACAAACATTGCTGGCTTGCTCAGGGGATACTACCACTGTCCCTCTGCCGTGTGGGGTAATCTTATTAACGAGCGATGAACTAACAGACCAAAGGCCAAGCAGTTTATCCCAGCGGGAGATTGTGCTGGTTGCTGATGTGCCAGGAGCTGCTCTGCGGCTCCCGTGTCCCGAGGTGAGCACAGCCCTGCAGGGAGAGCCGGCACAGGGGCCCCAGCAGCTCCCAGCTCCCTCCGGAGACATCCCTGCCAAGGTCCCTGACCCCCGGCCCCTCCTGGGTGCCAGGAGAGATTTTCCTCTGCCAGGAGGGTTGGCAAAGCTAATGAATATTCACTAAGTGTTTAAACGCTAATTACAGATGGCTTAGCTGAGTGAACAACTTCAAAAACACAGAAGGTTAATGAAACAATATTTTTATAAACTGCATTGACACGTTTTTGTTGGCTCGGGATCATCTGAGAAGGACTTTAGACCCAGTTTCAAGGGAAGTAACGTCCACATGTGCTTTCAGCTGTTCCTAACCCTGAAATGCACTCACAGTACCTCCAACAGACACCTACAAGTACTTCACACACAGTTTTATCTCCACCAGTGGAGTCAGTGGATTATTGCTGACCCCCCACGGCTCCAGTGGCAATACTCACCCTGCCAAACTCAACACTCAACCATCGATCCTCCTAAAAGATTTCAGGCATTAAGGTAATTTTGTATCCTCTCCTTTTTCCATGATATACTTCCACCACAGGACTCAACATTCCGTGCAGCATTTGCTCATCGGAATGTGAATGTGATTCCTCACGGGGAAGATTATTCCTCTATTCCCGTGCGCACGGCAGGAACCACCACCTCCTCTGCGATCTCTGCATTCCTTCTTTTCCCCCCTGTAGGACAAAAAGCTATTTTGGCATCTCTTAATTATGGCTTTGTCGCTGGCAGATCATCTGTTCACCTCAACCTTTATTTGCAGTGACAGAAAGCACCCGACTGTTCCGCTCCTCTGTTGTGATCCCTCTCGTTCCAGATCACCCGCCTGTGAGTCAGCTCAGGGCTGTGCACCCGTTGTACTTCCCCATAAATTAGTAAGTGATACCTTGGCTTGAATTGCAAGGATCTTTCAAGACTAATCTGTGCATTTTTGCTGGTGTTTCTTCCAGCTATTTCTCGTGTACCACAGCTGGCACCTCGTTTCAACCTCGCGGTGGAACACAGACAATCATGACACTTTGCACAGCTAATGCCTTTCTTTTTTTTTGATCCATGAATAATTTCCTGTGCCACTGTAGCGGCTCTCCCAGAATATTGAAAGCCAGGCACTCTCCTGTAACCATATCAATTCAGCTCTGACGTGAGCTGGGGAGATGCAGCACTCCCGGTGATGTCAATGCATGATTCAGACATGTTTTCCTTTATGCTCCCAGATCCAGGGCTCGTTCTGCTTCTCTGAGAAAGGGGGAGTTGGCTGAGCTCCTACAGACTCTGCCATAATTCTCCCAGCCTTGCAATTTGCACTCACATACACTGGAAAATGTCACTTTGCTCTGCTCAGCTCGAAGCCCTGAGGATTGGCAGTGGGTAGATCCTTGTATCCAGAACCCTAAATGGTGTGGGTCATTCCTGGTGTCCCCCTCTGGATCTCCTCATCTCGTGGCCCAAGTGATACTGATGGCTCCAAGAGCTGCCTCCACATCAGAAGCAGAATCTGCAGAGGCAGGATGGACGGTCCATTGAAAGCAAAAACTGGCAGGTTTTAAATGCGGGAGAGAGCAGGAAGGAGACTCCTGACCTACGGAAGAATTTTGTTCTTGGAATTTTAGCGAACACCAGTGTCAATGTTTCCATTTAAAATTCTCCCTCTGCTGCCTGGGATTGATGCAGAGCCCCAGGCCCACGTTACTGCCTGCATGGCTGCACGTGACTGGCTCTACATGGGCAGTGCCATCCACTGGGATGTCCTGCTGCTCCTCCAAGCTCCGTGCCTGTTCCAGAGGGCAGGATACACGCCCTGTATATCCAGAGCTCCTGCTGCACGTCCCCAGAGGTTCCCTCAGCCCTGAACACACAGCTCCAGGTGGCTCACCCAGCCAGGGCTGAGCTGCAGCACTGTGGTACTGACAGGGCTCTTGGGTGTCCCAGCTCCTCAGAAACACAAGGTTTGGGGGCCCAACACTATGAGGCCTGAGGAGATTCATCCAAGAATCCTCGAAGAGCTGCTGATGTCATCACAAAGCCTCTCTCGATGATTTTTGAGCAGTCTTGGGAATCCATGGAGGTCCCAGCTGACTGGAATCTGGTGAACGTTGTCCTGGTTTTCTGTGATTCTATGAAGTTCCTTTCTTGTGTATCAGGTGAAGAGGTTGCAAATCACAGCTACTCTTTGCACCATGAGTCCCTGCATCTCAGCCATCCCACCCCATCACTGCCTGCCCTCTGAGCACCAAGACTGGCTGCTCTCAGCAGGATTTCACTCCCAAATTCAGCTGCTCCTTGCCAGGTTCATGTCTACTCATGTCTCTTCAGTGTGTTGCAAAGACAGAACATGCATTTGTTTATTAACCTTCACTTCCAACATGAAACTTTTCCTGTCTGCTGAACAGCTGGAAAAATGACCATCTGTGCAAACACAGACACCCAAAATGTGGGCTAATGCATCTGAGCTGGGGGTCTGGCCCTCCTCAAATCCCTGCACAGACATTTGCTTCATCCCAGGGAAGGTACTTCAGACAGTTCAATGAATCACACTCCAGGAGAGCTTCTCACAGTGAAAGAAACCTGGGTGACTCGGGCCCACCCCAGGTATCACTTCACAAAGTTAGCTCATTAATGTGTCATCTTCCACCTCTGCAACGTTTCTAACAAATACCCAGGCTCAGTGCTTAGTATTTTTTACACTCCTCACTTAACACTGGCACTGGCCTGCACTTGAGAATCTTATTCTTGGCTTTGGCTGAACAACCTGGTTTTTTCATAGAGAATTTTTTTCTAAGGACTCCGTAAGCTGCTGTCTCTTAAAGACTTTACATAACTCAAGAAGGTCTGTACTCATTGCTTCTGGCCCAATCTCTATCAGGGCAGGGATTCCTCCTTCTTTCCTCTCTCTCTATGTTCCTAGTATTTTTGGCACTGCAGAAGTCACCTGTCTGTCTGTACTGTGACCAGGTGGCCTCAGTCTCCCCATGGTGAAGGAACATCCTCAAGCACCAGGGGAGGTACAGGTTGGAAATTAGGAAAAATTTCTTCACAGAAAGGGTGGATCAAGCATTGGAAGAGGATGTCCAGGGAAATGCTGGAATCACCATCCCTGGAAGTGTTCAAAACCCACGTAGATGTGGTGCTCAGGGACATGGGTTAGTGATGGGCAGGGCAGTGTCAGGTTAATGGTTGGACTCGATCTTCGAGGACTGTTCCAACCTAAACGACTCAATGGTTATATGAAATACTTGCATTTCTATTCAGAGATAAACACAGGGAAGAAGTGAACTAGGAAAAGGTTTCTAAGAGGAAATAGTAAGTCCAACCTTCCCTGTCTCCTGTTACTTTGGCTCCCAGCTTTGACGAGACTGACACATCTGTGTGAGGGAGAATCGAGCTCCTAAGGTCTGGTTGCAATATATATTGATTTTAATGCTCCAGGTTTTTAAATTACTCTAGATGATGGACTGCAAAGAAGCCATCTTGCCACAGCCATAGTTGCAGTTATTCCTCTAATTAGTCCCCAGTGAACCTTCAATGTGAGCAATAACTGAGGTCCAGTTATTATAATTCATGGTGTGCACAACATCCGAGTGTGCCAAGTGATTGATTGGGTGTTCAAAATGTTACTGGTTGTTTCCTCACACCTATCTAGTGATCATGTGGCAACAACAACACAAACACTGCAGAAATGTAAATACAATGGAATATGATTTAAAACCATTGCAAGAACCCCACTCCCAATCTTGCAGCAACTTCCAGCCAGATCCACTTCCACTCCTGCATCCTCCAAGGACAGCTGGAGAACTGAGTTCAGCATCACCCAGAGGACACAACAGCAAAAAATCTGGTTGTAATAACTAAAACCTTTGACCATTCATGGGCAACAGTAAAAACCAACATGAACTTCAGGGGCACCAGCACTTCCAGAGCAGTGCAGGACTTCTCGTTGAATGGCTCACATAAATCAGCATGGCTGAATTGCTGCTGACTGCACTAAAGCCATTGTACTGTATATGACTTTTCTACTTCAGTGAGAAAGCAAAGCAAAAGGGAATGAAGCAAACTGTCACTCAGGAGAATTCCAGCTCCCATCAACCATTACGGATCAGGAAATCCAAATTGTCAAAGGGGCCTCAATCTAGTCCTGGATTTTTGAGGCATAATATGCAAAGCATAAAATCAAAATTGCCACAGACAGGAGTTCTCCTGTGCAGTCCTGAAATCAGTGCATAACAGCCACGTGTACAGACACACACACACAAACCATCCCTTGGCTGTGCAAGGAGCTTGGGAATGCAGCTCTGTGTGATCGTAGCAGATCCAGGCTCTTTTCCATCAAACTCTTTGGAAATTCACATCAGGGAGGCTGTAGCAGGTCACATTTCATCAATGCTCTGCGACTGTGTGAAGCCAGAGAAAAACTACATTTAAAAGAAGTCCCACTTGTTGGACTTGCTGGCAGAATTTCACACGGGAGCCCTTCCACCACCAGCTTAATGTCACAGATCTTGACTGCAAAATGAGTGGCCACAGGGTTAGCAGAGGAAATGTTCACCTCATGCTGTTTAGCTACACACACACATCCTGGAAATCAGCAGTGGAATTGCCCTTCCACTTGGCATCAATGCAGTATCCTCACCAGGCAGAATACTCTGTGCTGAACTTCAGCTTCCAGCCCTTCAGGAACTGGATTTCTGCCCTGCAAACCAGCACGGCCATGGCAGAACTACATATGTTCAATTATAAAAGGACTTTCAAAATCAGTCATGCCCCAGGAGGGACAGGAATGTCCAGTTTGCCTTGTGAGATCCCTGGCACAGGTGGTAGGGATCCTGAGCACAGCCAGGACTCTACCAGCTCAGTATTTGCTTTTGTGGAGGGATTAAAACCCCCTTTCTTTCTGTCTTGGTCTCTACTGTTTGGGTTTAATTCTTAGGACAACTCTTGCCCTGCAGAGGCTGTGGAGCATCTACTGGCCACCATGAGGGGGCTGAAATTCTGCTGGAACAGGTAGATGATGAAGAAGAAATGACTCCCCCAGGGAGGACAAAGCTGGGCAAGAAGTGCTGGGTCCTCTCAGTGAGCTGATGGGATGGAGGAGGACCCGTAAGTACAGATCTTTCTGTCCTTCAGTCTGCAGTGTGGAGGCATTAAAATGAAACTGCTTCTGCAGTTACAGCTGCCTGGCATCTAAGACACCCCTGAGAGAGCCCTGTAGTAACTTCTTGGGCCATGAAGACAAATCTGTCACCAGCAAATATCTGCTCAATGTCCACAGAAGCTCTGAGCTCCACAGTGTGGTTCATTTCTGGGCCTTTCACCTCCCACATCCCACACAGAGGCCTAACTGTACCCTCAGCTCTGTTACAGCAAAACCTACCCCAAATGTATTTTCTTATGGGGCAGTTGCAAGAGGAGTGAGGCTGTGGTAGCCACAAATGCTGTCATAGAATATCCTGAGCTGGAAGGGACCCACAAGGATCACTGAGTCAAACTCCTGGCATTGCACAGGACAGCCCCTCTGCCACCATGAAATATAAGCTTAGAAAGGAATGGATTTCCCAAAAAAGAGACTTAGCCAATACCAACCAAACCCAAACCAGCTGTGGAGGCTGAGCAGTGACCTGCCCTGCCATGCTGGATGAGGTACCTTCCACCTCCTCGAGGTGCCAAGACAAGGAAATCAAAGCAAAAACTCAACTTCAGTTGCTGATACCAGCTTTGGGTTTTGTGGGGGACAGCTGGGCAGGGACTGTGGCCCAGCTACCCCATTTTCTTCTCTTGCCAGAACTGGATGTTCTCAGTTCAGCTCAACACAAACATGAAATTTGACAGGACTCATTTCGCAGGGGAAGTGATTTTCCTGCAGGTAAACGTGCTGCCTCCTCCTCCAGATTAATGCCGGCCAGATGGCCGACTGTCTGCAGACTGCTGCTAAAAAACACAGGCTGAAATAACCAGAGAGTCTCTAGGACAGACACAGAACACGGATATAGAACTGGAAACGTGCCACGAGAAAGCCCAACTAGTGTGAAGCTCGGAGCTGTGTGTGGTGGGATTGTCTCCAGCACTGGGCAGAAACCTTCTGTGGTGCGGCAGGTGGGCTGGCAGTGGCAGATGGATGCCCTGCACCAAGAACATGAAACCTGTGCTAACAACTGGAGCTTGGCTCTTCCAGAGGCCAGTCCTGCACATGCAAACCAGGCCCACGTGGCAAGTGCTCCTTCAAAGAGGTGGTTTGCAAAGGTTGGTCTGTCCCAAGGGGTTGGCAGCAGTAGGAACTGGGAAAGAGCACTGGGACAGGCCTTCCCTTTGTGTTAGAGAAGGCAGTGTTGATGAGACCCATCAAAAATGTGAGTAATAAGGGGTTATTATTAATACTACGAGGTTTAATTTGGGAATGTGCCCAAATCTCCATCCCTGCCCTGTCAAGGAAAAGAGGATCCAGGCTTTGGATGCAGAGGGAAATGACACACTGGTCACATTCCTATCTAACAAGGACAGTGGAGTCAGAATTGATTCAGTCACTGGTTTTTGACAATGTTCTATGGCAAAATCAGGAGGTGTGAGGTGCTCCCAGGAGCCCAAAGCAGAGATGGTCCCATTCCACCACATCCTCCCTGGAATGAGACATGTTATGGGTGAGATGAGACACGGTGCTGCCAGCTCAGATTAATTCTGGTCAGAAATCAGCTTTGGATTTATTACATGTAACAACTGCTTCCTCCTCTCCATCAACACACACTTTAACATCTACTACAGCAACTCCCCATGTTTTTGGTAGATCCGTAACCATTTAAAAAATATCTTTTGGGCATTTTCATTTCAGTCTCAGCCAGTCCCAGAGTTTATCTTGGCCTGTGTGGATAAAAGTATTCCCTTTTATTGCTCTGCAATTCCAAATCTCAATTCCCATGAAGTTTCCTAATGTGGCTGTTCTCACTTGTGTATTCCATGCACTATCATAATTTCAATTACTTTATTTGCCTCCTTCTTAAACGTATCATTTGTTATCACAGATGATCTTTTCTGACCCATGATCATTTCTGTTTCTATTCTTTGAGCCTTTTTTTTCCTCCCTCTTGCCTAAGACAGGATGACCAGATCAGTACAGAGTGTACAACTCTCCAAACCAGCCCCTTCCATGAGTTTCTCCTGCCCTCTAACCCTTATCCCTGCAGAAGGTTTTCTGAGGTGCTTTCTGGCAATCAATCCAGAGCTGCAAGCTTTATGAATAGTGAACATTTTTCTCCTCAACACGCATTAATTCCACATTTATCAATGCTGAACAAACTGCCTTTGCAATCTTGCAGTCCATTTCCCTATGTTTACATCTCTAAGAATTTCCTTCTTCTGTCCCAAATATGTCCAATTTCTTTGTGTCACCCTCCAGTTTCATCCCTCACTGCCTCCATCCAGCATCCTTAATACAAAAGCATAAACAAGAGCATCCAGGGTAATGACAAAACCTTGAGAGACCCCCACAAACCATGAGGTGCACGTGCCTTTAATCACTGCTTTTCCTAGTGTTACCCAAATAATATAAAGAATGGGAGAGATTGGGAAAAAATGCTTCTCCTCCACAGAAAATTTCCTGGGTCTGAACAGCCATTCCCTGACCGACCTCGCCCTTTGCTAGTCCCTTTTTTCATGGGCACACCTCAAATTGCCCTGATTTCATCCACCTCTGCCTCTGTCAGCACAAGGAGAAGGAATGTTCCTCCCAGCTTGCCAGTCCACTTCCCCTTCCATCACCTCCACTGGCCCTGCTGCCCATTTCCACAGGGACCAGACAGGTATCCATTGAGGGGGAACCACGTCCAACACAGCCCTGATGGGATGGGCACAATGCCCATCGTGGGCTGCCCGTGTTGGCCCCTGTGTGCCCACCTTTGGACTCAAAATTTTAACTCCAAATCCATACCCAGGTCTCAGACAAAAGGACATCAGCACCTGTCCCAGGTGGCTGGAGGGAAAGGGAGCAGATCCCACTCCCTCTACCAGCACCGTGGTATCCTACAGCTGCCTGCTGCATGTTCCAGGACATCCTGATCCATGATGAGGAATGCCCAGAGCAGCAGAGATAAGTGAGAAATATAACTCTGGCAATTTCTGGGGATGTTGAAGGATTGCAGCAATACACAGCTCCCTCCCCTTCGCAGAGACCAAACAATTTCCATGGTGTAAACGGGAGGTTCCTAATGGGATTCTGCAGAGCTGGGAGACAAATGGAACAGCCAGGCAGAGCATTAAGGAATGCTTTCCAGCCAGCAGAGCCCGAGTGAAACACTCGGACATATAACATTACCAACTGGCTCGCTGCCATGCATCAGATGCAGAAACATTTTTCTCCTTCTGTGACAAGCTGCATCTGTAGCTATCATTATAATTTCTCTTGACATTGCATCCCACACCTCTTCACAGAGGCAGGACTCAAGTAGCACTCTTCATTTAAATGGTAACTTTGATTTCTCGGGGCTACAGGGATGTGAAGTGGTTCAGCCTGTACCACTCAGAGGCAGGGGCTGCCGGAGCTTTTTCCAGGGTGTGCTTCTCACGTTCAGTGCTTTAAATCTGCTGGGGTGGGGGCTGAATTTGGCAGCTGGACCGTCCCAGATGCACACCCAAAATGCAGGTAGAGATTGGGGGTGTTTGTTGAAGAAAGGGAAATCTGCCTCAGCATTCCTGTTTGTGTTCTCCCTTGCTCTGCAGCACCATTCACACTCACAGCAAACCCCACCGAGTCCACTGGCAGGAGAAAACTCCTCTGAAAGGGCTGGGATTACCATTTCTATTTACCAGCTGAGGAAATCTTACCCACCAATTAGGAACGATTCCTCCTGTCACTCCAGCGCTCAGCCTAGTGGCTGATGTCGCTCTTTGATCTCCTCATTGCATTACAAAACCTGTTACAGCCCATTATTTTTATTGTAAGCACTTTCTGTTATTTGCCTCTAAAAACGGCTCCCATTTAAATAATACAAAAAGACTCACACACCTACAGCAGTGAACAGTCATCATAACTTCTACAGCTGAAACAAAAGCCGTGGAAATTTCCATCCTTTTGTGCTCTCCTGCCCCGGGTGGGAGGGGAATGGCACCGACACCAGGCACCCCAAGGCCATTTGGGGCTGAAACTTCTGGAAAGGCAGTGGAAAGCACAGCACGTGTGTGATTGGAAATGAACCTCAAAGTTCCACACATCTCCTTGTCTGGGGCAGTGAGTAATTGCTGGAGCTGGTTAATGCAACCTGGTAACATGCAAAGAGGAGGCAAATGACAGCTACGAGATAAATATGATTGATCTAAGGGATAAAGGCAATTAAAGATGGGCTGCAACATTGATCAAAATGCGCAAGATGGATGGCAAAGAGTGTCCAGACATGCTACTTTGGTTTTTCTTGTATCAGAGGTGCTGCTGCTTAAAAAGTGGCAAAAGAATGATTCTATTTACAGCTGCCTGATGCACTTCAAAGAAGACTTTATGATGTGGGATGTGAACACACATGGGAGCATGAACACCTGATGGTGTGGCAGAGGTTATCATGCACATTAAAACCCTTCTCTTGTCTTTTGGAGGCTCTTTGCATGGCACAGCCCCACAGGCACCCCAACTCCTTGTTATTCCCATGGAAATGAGAAGACAGGGGAGAAGCACGGTGCAGAAGGGACAGCAAACAAGGTGGTGCCAGAAGGATGGAGGGAGCTCCATCTCTTTGGCAAAACCACCTTCCCCACATTAGACCCTTGCTGTCTGTCCAGAGGTGGCAATGAAAGCTCAGCTTTGTTTGCACAGTCAGGGAGCAGGAATGGGAGGCAGGAGAAGGTGCAGAGACACGTGCCTTGGGGATTATTCCAGCCTGGAAATGACTCTGCTTTCCTGTGTGTGACCCAAACAAAAACAAGTCCTCGGATAACCTGGACCACTGAGTCACACACACAAAATAAGGCACAAAGGCAGCTTTTTGGGGAGGGTGAAGCAGCTTCTGGTTAATCAGCTGCCAGAGGGCTGAGTACATTCAGCAAGAGGCAGTAAAATCAAGGAATTGTTTCAGTTGGAAGGGATCTTCAAGCTCATCTCATTCCACCCCTGCCATGCACAGGGACACCTTCCACTAGACAAGATGCTCCAAGCCCTGTCCAACCTGGCCTTGGACACTTCCAGGAAGGAGAAGGATATTGTGTTTTTACAAAGTATGACAGGGAAGGAGAAGATGGCATAGATGGTCCCACAGTACACCACAGCCCAAGCAGGCAGGGAAAGCCCATCCAGGCACCAACCCCAGCTTCCAGGGCCAAGGTGACAAATCCTCCACCAGGAAACAGGGAATTGCTCATGCTGGGGCACTTTTTCCCCAAAGCTACATCCCAGACTCCAAAGAAACTCTCTTCCAGATTTCTAGTTCATTTTTCAAAGCATGTTCGCATTTGCAGGATTTTTTTTTGGGGGGCAAAATGCATTTTTACTCTCACCCATGAAAATTGTTGAAGTGCGGTTTTTTGCTAAGAAGGGGAAAAAAATGTTGCCCTGTGGATGGACACAAATCTAAAGGGTTAGAACTGGGCTAACAGGAATCCATCTGCATGTCTGCACACTAGAGAAAAGCAAATCTGAGATCAGAATCAGCTCTTACAAAAGATCCATCCCATTCCTTGAACGTATTTATTGGAGTTATTTGATATTGTTCTGAAAACCTCCTTCATGCTGCATTCATCTCATCTGCTACTGTAATTCAGAGATTTTATTTTCCACTATATTTTTAATTTATATCATGTTTTATTTATACCACTGTCTTTTATGAAACCCCAAATTTCAAAACTGACACAAGCATTACGCACATGAAGTAGACTTCTTATTATCAACGTGGCAGAGGAGACAAAAAACCGACAGGAATAAATCTTGGGTTTTATACCGGCGAGACGTTCTGCAAAGTAAGTGACGTTTCTCAGCAATACAAATCGTACATTAAAAGGTGATTTTCAGAACATGATACCAGCCCTGGGGCGCGGCACCATCACACGCAGTAACACCCCAGCCGAGCTTCAGCAAACGCAGGTCTGACGTCGCTCTGGCCTGGCACCGCAATCGCATCAGGCCTTGGGAAGAGGCTCTGGAGCGATTAAGTTGGGTGCACACGAAAGCCAGTTATTTGGCAAAGTGTCAACACGGCGTAATTGATATTTTAATTAGAGCTCCGACCCGCCCAGAGCGCGCCCGCTCCTCCCCTCCCCGGCGCGGCCCGCACCGCGCTGGTGAGCGCTCCGGACGGGTTTGCTTAAGCGCAGCCTTAAACGCAGCCGGTGATACCTGAAGCTGCTGGAAAAGCAAAGCAAGTTGTGTCATCAGGGCTTGCTGACAGGTGAGGTGAGCACAGCACAGCACAGCACAAACAAAAGGGACCGCCTCACTCGGCAGCTGTTCCGGGAGAACGCCTGCGCCCTCTCCCCGAGAGTTTTACGGCTCAAAAGGGGACTCGCTCGCTCCTGGGGTGGCCCCGAAGGCACTGGCTTATCAGGGAGAGAGTGATCAACTCCAGGAGAGGAAAGGAAAGATGAGGAGGATGAATTTCTATGGAATAGTTAAAAGGGGGAGTGCACACATTGCCATGGCTGGTTCATTGAGAGCAGCACCTACAGCACCTCGGGATGGGACCTGCTGGCCAAGTGATGAGTAAGGGGAGGTAAGGACCCGCAAAGAGGCACAGGCAACAGGGACAATTCTGCAGCCAGACTTAAACACACCCCCCCTTGCTTCACTGTGCAGGGCCCTTCCAGCACCGTAAGATGTGGGGCTGTGGGTAAGAGCACATTTCAATGTTCTCCTGGGACAAAGACTCCTGGAATGGCTTGGCATAGAAAGGACCCCCTGCTGAGGAGCAGTTCTCCCGCAGGGAGGTGGATACCAGAGGTTTTCAGGAAAAAAGGGCAGGTTCCCATGTGAGATCTCCACCCTAGCAGGTGACAGTCACCCTCTCCCAGGCCTGGCAGAACAAATGACACCTTGTTTTCTTCCTTCCCCTTGTTCAGGGAGAAATTCTTTCATTACCAAGCAAAATCCACATCTGCTTTGCTTCTCAGCTGTCACAACAGTTCCCATGTGTGAGAAGTGTATCACAACACCCTTCTCTGTCATACCTCAGAAATGGGATACTCATGGGTAAACCTAAAGACCAACCAAAAGGTCATTTAGTCCAATCCCCCTGCCATAGGCCGGGACACCTTCCAGTAAACCAGGTTGCTCCTAGCCCCGTCCAACCTGGCCCTGGACACTTCCAGGGATGGGGCAGCCACAGCTTTTCTGGGAAACCTGTGCTCTACCACCCTTATTGTAAAATATTTCTTCCTTATATCTAATTTAAATCAACTCTCTTTTAGTTTAAAACCATTCCCCCTTGTCCTGTCGCCACAGGCCCTGATAAAAAGGCTGTCCCCAACTTTCTTAGAGGCCCTCTTTAGGCACTGGAAGGAGCGCTTCTCCTCTCCAGGGGAACACCCCCAGCTCTCCCAACCTGGCTCCAGAGCAGAGGGGCTCCAGCCCTCGGAGCATCTTGGTGTCCTCCTCTGGACTCACTCCAGCATCTCCACGTCCTTGCTGTGCTGGACCCCAGAGCTGGGAGCAGCTCTGCAGGTGGGGTCTCACCTGAGCAGGACAGAGGGGCAGAAGCCCCCCCTCCCCTGCTGCCCACACTGGGGGATCAGCCCAGGTTGGGGGGGGGGGGTTTCTGGGTACAGCTCTTATCCACCAGCTCCCCCAAGTCCTTCTACAAGATTGCTCCATCTCTTTATCCCCAGCCTGGACTGGTCCTGGTTGTCCTGACCCAGGTGCAGCACCAGCACTTGGGCTGGTATTCCCAGAAGGATCCACACTTCTGCCCACGGGCACCTCCAGCACCAGCACTGCTCGGAGAGCCGGCAGGAGCTGCAGCAGTCCTGCTCTCCCCGAGCACACGCAGCCCAGCCACCACGGCTAGAACTGCACACAGTGCCTCTCCCCTTCCTCTGAGGAAGCGTGTTTTGAACACATACAGGAACAATTTACTCTTTGATTGGGAATCTTGTCTCCCAGGTTCCGACCTGGAGTGTAATTTTATGACCGAGCACTCAAGCTCGGGGGGAGGCGCGGAGGGAAGGAGCTTCCAAGTGAAAATGCCAGCAGATACTTAAAGCCAGAAGCATGTGTGGGTGTTGCTAAATTAAGCTCGCAAGTAGGTGGGGCAAATGCCTTTAAACGAGTTTGTGAAGGTAAAATAATGTTCATTAAAAATAGAAAAACAACTGAAAAAATATCCTTTGTATTCAACTTCACACTCGTACATCATAATGTTCCAGTAAAAGCCCATTTTCCCTTGAGATAATAAAAGAATTGAATTTTTCCTTATCGGTCATCTATTTTTCTAGCTAAAGCTATTACTCCCTCTCTGTGGTTGCCAGGCAACAAGAAATATTAATAGCAGCTTTTATTAGCTTAGCTTTAGCAGTGGAGTACCAGAATGAGAAAATGGAAAACATAAATGTGTTACATAAATCTTTCAACCTTTCAGGGTTTGTGTTAGTCTCTGTTTTCATAATGATTTATTGAAGTGATGGTTCATTTATGAGAAAAAGGAGTGTGAAATAAGAAAACGGAACATTACCCTGAAGGACTGTTTGAAAATAAATAATTATAGGAGGTGAAGAAAAGCTGTTTAAAACCATTTTTCTGAGTTTTATAAAATTTAAAAAGACATATTTCTTTCATTTATTGCCTCTGAGAAAAACACTAGCAGGGAATTGCAAACAGAGCTCTGCTTAATACAAAGGACCCTTCATGTAGGGTTGTGTTATTACTATTTTCCACCAAGGGCTCATGTTTGGGAGTTTAGTTTTTAAATACTGAACCATTAATAGGCAGAAAGCCAAATTAGTCAAAACCTTAAAGCACAAAACACAAAATTGCCAATGAAAACTTATGCAGGACTGAAACAAGGGGAACTCAGGGAAGTTTTTGCTGCTGGTGACCCGACCAGTGCTCTTGCTGGTTTATTTATTTATAAAGGCTCTTCAGAAGACATGAACTTGCTTTGAAGGGCACAGCTGCCTGTACACTGCACTGGGATGTGGATTATTTAAAATAACTTATTTTAACAGGCAGTGATTGAAAATTATTGAAACACTGATGTATTGGAAGTATTTGCCCGCAGCGTGTAAACTGTTCTGCCTGCAGGGATCATGGATTTCCAACAGCCTGGAGGAAAGACTGGCACAGCTTACTTGGCTTTTGTGACAGTATTTAATTGACATAAGGAAGAAGTTTTTCACGAGAGTGGTAAAAACTGCTACAGGTTTCCCAGAGAAGCTGTGGCTGCCCCATCCCTGGAAGTGTCCAAGGCCAGGTTGGACGGGGCTTGGAGCAACCTGGGATAGTGGAAGGTGTCCCTGCCTGTGGCNGAAGGTGTCCTGTGGCAGGGGGTGGAATGAGATGAGCTTTAGAGGTTCCTTCCAACGCAAACCATGCTGTGATTCTGTGATCCTCCATGGAAAACTTTCCATGCTCACCACCTCTGCAAAGCCACGTCCAACAGTGCTGCCTAGCACTGAGCACCACAGCTGCCTTCCTAGGGCTGTGCCAGAGAAAGCTGCTGTGATTCCCACTGCCTCTGTCCCAGGGAAGGCTGGGACCTGGGGACAGATCCACGGAGCCAAGAGAGATGGCCAGGGGACTGGCCTTGCTACCTGCCTGCAGGACAACCTCACTCGAGGGCTGCTGAGCACCAGAGGCTTCTCCTTGGAGCCCTGCAGCACCCCAGGCAGGCACGTTCTAGCTCTGGGAAGGAACTGTTTTTCCATTCCATTTCTCACGTGGGACACAGGCAGCTGGCTTGCTGCTGATCTGTTCTACTGGTTTCCTCTCTGTTCCACACCAAAGCCCCGTTGTTGGGAAGCAGCTCTTCAGGCTGCAAAGTCAACTGAAAACTTCAGGAATTCCAGTGTGGCACTGGCCCTGCTACTATAGCTCACTCCCACTGACCATTTTACTCTCTCCCCTCCACATAAGCAGGTTCCATAGCTAAGTGGAAATTTGACATTTGGCACCATGGACCTGCTTTTGGCCACTGAGGATTTTAAATATTTTTCAAATAATCACTCAACAAACTGAAACGAGGACCTTCCAGGCTGTGGCTGTGCCCTTGCACCAGCTTGGTGTGAGCAGAGAAAAGTCATCCCAGTGGGCTGAGGGAAATGTCAGTGCCTTTAAAGGAGTGGCAAAGATCTCTCGTTGTGACAAGCAATGGGAGGATGCAGACACAGGGAGAGCTGTCAGTCTCTCCAACCAACTCTGTGCATCTGCAAAGGCCACGTTGGCTCACAACAGCAGCCACCTGCCCAAAATAAAGCTTCCCACATGCAGAAGTCCGTGGCTCTGCCCTCATTCCCCCCCAGCCATGGCAGAAGGGAGCAGGGTGGATGGGTTTTTCTGGAATGCCCCAGTGTAGCTGCCTTTGACCAGGCTTGGGGGAGCACAGTGTTGGGGTCCTGGAGCAGTGCTGGTGGGCTCTGGACAGCACTGGCCCCCTGGTCAGGAGGCTCCTGGCTCCCCCACCCCAGCACTGTCCCAGCTGATAAGCAGAGACCCCCCCCAGCCCACTTGGCCACTATAATATTTATGGAAATATGTTTGTGCTGCGTGGGAGATTCCTGGGCTCTGACCTTGATCGCCCTTTGCTTTTGTCAAAAATGTTCTGCCAAATCCACTCTGAAATCTCATTTATTCACAGCAGCTCCTTAACCCAGCAGGCACCCACCTCACCACTGACCCACAGCATGTTTCTGCCCCCTCCCCTGCTTCCCCGACATCCTCAGATCCCAGCCCCAGCGTTATCCCAGCAGGACTCCCTGTGGATCCCTGGAAGGCTCAGCTTCTGCTTGTCCACACTGTAACACTGCCCGGATGTTCACAGTGGGCAAAGTTATTCTCTTCCCAAGGAAAATACACTTTTTCCTCTTTGGTTACTTTTCCCTAATTACTCAAACTTCTCAGTAGACAGTCACATCTCTCCTATTTCCCTCCTGCCATTCCTCCTCTTTCCCTTCTCTTTCCTTCCTCTTTTCCCATAGGAAAAGAGAGAACAGTAGGAAAAAAAACCCACTGTAGCAAATAATTTGTTTGTTTCTTATCACCAAAACAAAAAATAACAAACTTTCCCCAAACAAGCCAGCCCTGCCTCCTTCCCAGCCTCCCCACACCCCCTTCCAGTGGTTCTCCACACATCACATCCTGTGCCATCTCTTTGCCTACTCTTGTCCCTCCATGCTTCCCTCCTCTGCAGCTCCCTGCACCCCACATTCAGGGATTGAAAACTCCCTTAAATTCGAAAAACTCAAGGGGAAACAGAAGGGAAATAAAGTGACAGAACCAGCAGTGAAGAACCATGATACGGAAATGCAGAGCTGGTCCGTGGGTAGATCCATGTGTGCAGAGCGGTGGTGTGGAGGGTGCTCTGGATGACGATGCTGAGGGGATAAGGAAACACAGGAGAGATGCTGGATTTGGGTTTTCCCCGTCAGGGCACAGCTGCTTTCCTGGAAGGAGGGTCTGCACCTCCCGACAGCCCACGGCAGGGCTGGAGCCAGGAGCAGGGGCTGGCATGCAGCAGATCCACCCTCACTCTGCAGCTCCCATCCTGCCAGGGCAAGTTCTGTGCTGATTTAAACTCCCTCTGAGTTGGTCCCCTGCACAATGGGAGCAACAGCCTATCCCCTGGAGAGGCACTGGGAGGTGTAATGCAATCTGAGGGTAGTGGCAGGACATCCCAGGACAAGACACACACAGGGGACAGCAACCTGCACCTGTATTTTCTTTATTCACTTCTGAGCACTCGAGAAAAACACCAATCCCATGGCTCTCAGTGAGTCCCAGCTCATGTCTTTTCAGCAGTTAGAGATTTGTTCACTATCTTCTTTTTGACTTAAAAAAATCCCAAGGCTCAAGTTACATTTTTAGAGCAAAAGTCTGACCAGTGTCTAAACATTTTAGCTCGAATTGCTTGTTGTCACTGTATTCAAACCAAAAGACATGGCAACCAAGGCAGGAAATAGCTGGGTATGCAAAAACCTGTCTGAAGTACAGCAAAGAGAGCAGGGAGGAGGGAGGCTCCAGCTCCAGTATTTGCATCAGCAATGTTGGTCCTGGAACAAAAACAAAACCTCTGCAGGCTGAGCCGCCTCCTCTGTGCTCAGGCAAGGCTCACTCCCAGTCTGGCCTCCCATCACTACCTGTACAGAAATAAATCCTGTATTTCTGGAAGTGTTGGCAAACAAGGCCCTTTCTTGAACTGGAGGCTTCCTGCTGTGACCTCCCACCTGATGATGGGTGGTGGGTGACTTCTGGGCAGGGCTGCAGCACCTTGTGTGCCCCGCACCCTCCTGCAGCAATGCCTGACTCAAGGCTGGCTCCATGGGGCCACCACCCACTGGACTGGGGTAAAGGATCCCAGAATGGGTTGGGTTGGAAGGGACCTAAATCCCACCCAGTGCCACCCCTGCCATGGGCAGGGCCACCTCCCACTCTCCCAGGTGGCGCCAAGCCCTGTCCAACCTGGCCTTGGACACTTCCGGGGATCCAGGGGCAGCCACAGCTACTCTGGGCACCCTGTGCCAGGGCTTCACCGCCCTCACAGGGAACAATTCCTTCCCAATATCCCATCTAATCCTGCCTTCTGGCAGTGGGAGGCCATTCCCCCTTGTCCTGTCCCTCCATCCCTTGTCCACAGTCCCTCTCCAGCTCTTGGAGCCCCTTTAGGCACTGGAAGTGCCATTAGGTTTTAACCACATCAGTTTAAACCTGCTTTCTCTCCAGGATTTTTTGCTGTGTCTTCATGTGCATGTGCTGCTCCCTTCAGCACTAACAGGAGCTAGAGGTGTGCTGTGGGACGAACTCTGCCATCCTGGGCTGGTGCTGCAGGAAGGGGAGACTCAATTCCCCACCCAAAAGAGACTAAAAAGTGTTACTTTTCAGTGGAAAAAAGGCTTTGATGGGAGGGCAAGACAGGATTTAATTCTGACCTCAAAACTGCAGCACAGCTCCCTCCCTGATCAGCTGCCTGTGCTGCTGGGACCTCTGAAGATGTATGGCAGCTCCCAGGGTTTCCACTCAAAACTGAACAGTTTCAATTCTCTATCAGCTGGGAAATTCAGGGTTCACTGGACTTTTTTTATTTTCGTGGTAAGGGGCAAACAAATCTTAATCTCTCTATTCTACGTTTACAGCCCACTAAGTCCCCTCCTTATCTTCTCTGGCTCGGTCCTGATTTATCGTCACCAGGCTGCATTTGTAAAACAGCACCATAAAGTAAGAAAGAGAACATTTCCCAAGGACTGCTCCAAAATAAATTATTTCAGACGCAGAGAAGCTGCTTAATAAATCCCCCTCTTCTTTTTTTCTTTAGGTATTTTAGAAAGTGATTTATAAGTGCAATACCACCTCTCAAAAATGAGACAATCAACACAGGATAAAATTATCATGTTATGAAAATAGGGGTCAGGCAAAGGGGTTGTGCTTTAAATTAAACCAGGGAAAAATATTTCATCTGAAATTGACTCTTTTTATCTCAGAAATGAATGTTTTAATCACCTAAGGACCGAAAAGGTAACACAGAGCCCTAAGTAATATTTAATTCCACAGAAATATGCCTCTGTTCAATATTGATGGGCAGAACATGATATTTCTCTTAAACACACTAACAATGAGACTCAGAGACTCATCAGGACTCTAGAAAGCCTTGGGATTTTCCTAGACTAAGAGATAATAACCCATTTAAATATTTAAATATCACTACCTTTCAGACCCTTATCTATTCAAGCAATCAACACCAAGCGTTCCCCAGCTAGGCAGGGGCAGGCTCCCAGCCATGCTCTTTAAGTAAAATTAACTCTGTTTGATATCAATGCCATTCAAAATCAATGATCTTAGAGAGAAACAATGTCAAAAACCAACCACAGGGCTGAATCTGATAAAGAGGAAAAAGGCATTAAACAGCAACAGTATTAATTCAATATCACTGTCAAAATCAAGTCACAACCTTTCCTTGGTGCTGCTGATGCAGAAGCAGGTAAGGCCTAATTAGCCCTGGAGTTTCTTCCCTTTACTTCATTATCCCTGCCTTGTTTATCCCTACAGATGAGTCATTTGAAACTTTGCAAGGTATCCCCTTCCCACGGCGTGAGCGAGGAGGCAATTTGAGTTTGTGAGTGCAAGGAGGGATCTTGTTCCCCCTGAAATCAATAGGACAGCGTTCCCTTCAGGGAGCATCCGTACTCCTCCTGCTGGGGCCACCCTGGCAGTGGGACACAGGGGTGACAGGGAGGAAGAGAAAGGACCCAGGGCACTGGGGCTGTGAACAAGGGGCTTGGGCTGGTCACCTTCCCACGGGGGATGGAGCACGTGCACTCTGCTTGGTTCGGGGAGGATGTTTCATACACAGAGGAAAACACCTTTCCCCTGATCCTGAGGGGTTAATGAGGCTCAGGAAGACACCAAACTAAGCATAAAATTGCCACCATGAGCAGGGTGAGTGCACTCTCTGCCAACGCACCCCGGCCCTGGTGGGCAGCACCCGCTCGTCCCAACCCTCACGGCAAACAGCTCATCACCAACACCCTTCTCTGCTCCACTGGCTCATGACTGGGAACACAGAGCAGCTTTGGTGGAAGACAGTGAGAGAGAAAGGCACTGACCGTGGGGAGCTGGCTGGAGAGAAGGTGCCCATCCTGGCTCAACATGTTGGAGACCATGATGGCCGGCAGGTCCATGTTCTGGTAGGGGTAGGCTGGGATCAGGCTGTTCGGAGGGAGGCTGTGGCACAGGGAGTGGTATCCAGCTTCGTGGTCCACCAAGTGCAGGAGGGATGGGTCAGGGAGATTTGGAGGTGTTATGGGAGGGATCTCGTAGTCCTCGTTGTTCTCGTTCTGACTGTTGTATGTCTGAAACATGAAAGAGACATTTGGCAACGTGTCACTGCCTTGCTGCTTCAGCAGAGAAAAATGATTATTTCTGTAAGAAATACATTTTCCAGTGAAAATGGTTTTGTTGTAATAAAAAAGGCATCTTCAGTCCTGCACGTCAGGTTGTAACCAGGCAGGAGCCAGGGTGTGAGTGTGGCAGCACTGCACCACCCATCAGGGACCCACAGGTCCTTCCTCACACACCTCAGATCCACTCGGGGCATCCCCTTGCTCCCCTCTCCCACGGTGCATCCCTGCTCATCTTTAACTCCCCAAAACCTCAGCAGAAACTTCCACACACACCTGGATCACAGCCAGGCAAGCCATGGAACAGCAGGGCTGCTTCCCAACCAGCTGTGTCCTTCCTAAGTCAAAGTCCTTCTCTGGACACCCAGCTCAGCTCTGACCCACAGCTGGTATTTTTAAGAGTTTTTATGAGAATTAGATGCATAGAAATAATGATTAATTGGGAACAAAATTCATAGAACCATGGAACGGTTTGGCTTGGAAGGGAGCTTAAAGCTCATCTCGTTCCACCCCCTGCCCTTCCACTATTCCAGGTTGCTCCAAGCTTCATCCAACGTGGCCTTGGACACTTCCAGGGGTGGGGCAGCCACAACTCCTCTGGGCAATCTGTGCTAGGGTCTCACCACCCTCATAGTAAAAAATTTTCCCCTAATATCCCATCTAACCCTGCCCTCTGTCAGTTTAAAACCATTCCCTCTTGTCCTAATTCCTGCTGAATCCTCAAAAACTCCAGCACAGAAGCTACAACCAGGGAAGGAGATTTGGAAACACAGCCATCACTTTTCAAAAATCCTTTAAAGAAAGGCTGCATGAGTTCACCACACATGGAGATTTGTCCTTCCTTATTTCCTCTCCCAAATTTCATCTGGAGAAGCTTCCCTCACCTCCCCAGCAAAGCTCCCTCGAGGTGACAGGAACACACAGAGATGTCGGTGCTCTGTCTGCTCTCCATGTTTTCTCATGGCTTGTTTACTTCTAAGCATTCCCATTTATATAAAGGATGTATTATTGCACCTGTGCAATCATTTGCACTTCAGACAAAAACATTTTTTCTTCATGATGTGTGAATCTATCCAAAATTATTAATTATCAACGCAGAATATAATGAGTCTCTGGCAGAGGAGGCTTATTCTAAACATCTTCTGTTTCACATGTTATTATAGCATATGAAATTCTGATTAGCTATAGCATTATACACATGCTGAAGCTAAATTTCCCAGATCACCTAGTTTCATGGTTGGATTTGGACTTAATACTTGATTTAAGAGCAAAACCCCAGATGTTAAAAAAACCAGTTAAGCACTGTAGGCTTTAATAATCCATTGTCCCAGAGCTCACCCCCGGATTCATGCTCTCATCACTGCAGACTGTGAGGAGAAAGTCCTTAATAAAATAAAAGAAAATAAAGCCTGTATTTAACTGGAATACAGCAGCCAGTGGGAGAGGCAGCAGGGACCAAGGAGGGATCTGTGGATTGGTGAAAGGGCACTGCCAGGGAGAACCACGGCTCTGTGGGGTGTCAGAGCAGGGGGTCACTCCTGCCTCACCCCAAAACTGGGGCTGGAAGTGGCTCATCCTCTGCAAAGCTGAACCCCACCCCCTTCACCATCCCCACTGCAGAGAGTGACAAAGAAAAGAGGAGCTGATACAACAGAAGGACAGAATGTCATCCAGAGGGGACCTGGACAAGCTGGAGAAGTGGGGCCACAGGAACCTAACGAGGTTCAACAAGTCCAAGCTCAAGACGCTGCTCCTGTGCCAGGGCAATCCAGGTGGGAGATCAGACTGGGAGAGGAACACTTGGACAGCAGCCCTGTGAGAGAAGGACTTGGGGATTCTGGTGGAGGAAAGGCTGGATGTGACCCAGCCCTGTGCTCTGGCAGCCCAGAAACCCCTTGCGTGCCAGGCTCATCTCACGGCATGGGCAGTGGGGCGGGGAGATGATCCTGCCTCGCTCCTCCCCTCTCAGGACACCCCCCCTGCAGGGCTGCCTCCAGCTCTGGGGGCTGCAACAGGAGAAGGACATGGAACTGCTGGAGCAAGTCCAGAGGAGGCCATGAAGATGCTCCAAGAGCTGGAGCCCCTCTGCTCTGAAGACAGGCTGAGAGAGCTGGGATTTTTCAACCTGGAGATGAGAGGGCTCCAGGGAGACCAGAGAGCTCCTTCCAGTGCCTGAAGGGGCTCCAAGAGAGCTGGAGACGGACATTGGACAAGGGCCTGGACTGATAAGGAGGAATGGCTTCCCACTGACAGAGGGCAGGGTTAGATGGGGTATTGGGAAGAAACTCTTCCCTGTAAGGGTGGTGAGGCCTTGGCCTCGGGCCTTCTTGGTCGCCCAGAGAAGCTGTGGCTGCCCCATCCCTGGAAGTATTCAAGGCCAGGTTGGATGGGGCTTGGAGCAACCTGGGTTTAGTGGCAGGGGGTTAGGGTTAGGAGCGAGATGAGTTTTAAGGTCCCTTCCAACCCAAACCTTTTGATGATTCTATGACTCAAGAGCAGCTTCTGGTATCTGGCCCAAACATTCATGTTCTCCTGAGATTCCCACTGGCTGTAGGGAAACAGGGGCATGCCAGAAACACAAGACAGAGCCTGGGCCGTGACAGCTCTGTACCAACTGTTACTGTTCAGGGGAAATTCAAGCCTAGCTCTTTTTCCACTCAGCTTCTGTCTAACACTGTTATTATACAGGGAAAGCAGTGGGCTGAGGGGATGTACACAAGGCAGGCAGACAGATCCCATTTAATACGTCTCGTAGCTAGGTTTCCACTGGGGCTGTGCTCCTCGAGGTACACTGATTCTTTCCCAGTTATTTAAGAGGATTTCACTCCATGCTTTACAGAAAGGGATTTAAATAAATCATCGCACAGCAAACTTGTTCCTCCAACTGGTTTATTTTGGTATCAGGTATATAAGCAAGTGGCTTTGCTGTACTTAACTAAATTATGTAAAACCCACTCAAAGTTTCCTAAAGCTCTCTTCAAAACTACTAGTCCCCTGTGTTGCTGCAGAGCAGCTCACCCAAGGGCTTTGAGGTGGTTTTGTACAGAGTTCCAAAGCCCCAGTGCCCTGCTCAGCCCCCGGCACGTTCCTGCCTCTGTTCTTTTCAACCCAGGGGGAAAAAAAGAGAAAGAAAAAAAAAAGACCTGTTTAAATCACAAAGCTTTCCGAATAGCTACAGCATTTTGCAGACGTATCAAAATTACAATCAAAGCTGTACACAATCAAAATCAGATTAGACAATATCCAATCAACATAATCAGACTCGGCGCCTGCCGGCTTTCACACCCTGTCACTGCCGAGCTTTCCAAAGCAAGCCACCCTCACTCTACGTGTGTTTTAAATAGATGGCCAGAAAGATAAGGAAGGGAGGTGAGACACACAGACACTCGAAAGGCTGGGAAAAGGGTGGTTTATTGTCACACACACATGTTGACATGTCCATGATGACACCTCTGTCCCCACAAGGAGTGGTCTCACATCGTGTGCACAGAGCCGTCCCCTCGACCCCCCTGCAGAAACACCCAACGCTCCTCTCCACCACCATGTGGGCTCTGTGGCAGATTATATTTCCTATTCTTATGTTAATTTGAATTAAATTAAACAGCCAATTATATGTTATAAGGATACATTACAAATTAGATTAGCGAGCTGGTCTGAACCCATTCATCCCACCAGGACTCCGAGCGCGGAGCAGCTCGTGCTGCTGAACGGCTGCCCATTTACAGCACACAAAAAAAGCAGGGGAGATCCAGGATTTTCCACTGTCAAACAGATGACAGTTGTTGTGATTACACATTATTCCTCTTCAAATTAAAACACTGAAATCAGCTGAAACAACAAGCCTCTTCTTGCAAACCCTCTCGTGGCTCCCGCTGCCGGGCAGATGGGTGTTGCTTGGAGCAGGGAAACCCTGCTCCTGCCTGCAGTGGGAAGGAGACACAGGATGGAGAGAGAGGTGTCAGGGCCCCTTCTCTGAATTCCCCCTTGCCCCCAGCACCACAGGTATCCCTCTGCACCAGCTGTAGGGGTTGTATAGGATCTAACTGCCCTGAGCACAGCCCTAGGGTTATCACAGAATCATAAAATAGCCTGGGTTGGAATGGGCCTTAAGGTTTATCTCGTTACAACCCTTCTGCTATGGGCAGGGACACCTTCCACTATCCCATGTTGCCCCAAGCCCCATCCAACCTGGCCTTGGACACCTCCAGGGATGGGGCAGCCTCAGCTTCTCTGGGCAACCTGTGCCAGGGCCTCCCCACCTCATAAATGAGGTTATGCCCCATGCTCGCACAGCCGTGGCACAGGATGGCATTGCAGCAGCTACAAACAACCTCCAACAGCAGCAAAAGTTTTCCTTCTTGAAATCCAAGTTTAAGCAGGGATCCACCTGCAGGTTCAGGGTCAGAAGGCAGAGGAGTGGAGCAGAGGTGATGTGGGGGGACTGTAATGGGAACAAAGGCTCTGGTTCCTGGCAAGGTGACACCCAGGCCATGTTCAGGACCAACAGGAGTCACAACAGGTAAGTGGCTGCTCTCTCCCTCACAGCACAGGGCTGGGGACACGTTATTTGTAATCATTTGAGAGGAAAGGCAGAATTCCTGAGCCCCTTGCAAGAGTGGGGTGCCCTGCACAGCCAGGTCCCACTGCTGAGCTGCCATGGCACAACCTGCCAAACCCACCTGCAGCTCTTGGAAACACCCCAGCGTGGTCTCCTGCCCATGCTGCTCCCAACCACAGGGACAGCGTGCCAAGATCTCCCAGACTTGCTGTATTTCCCTGATGCTTTTCAGGAGAGGGAGACAGAGATGGACAGGAGGCACCCCAAATCCCCAGGGCCTGCAGGAGAAGGCTCTCAGGCAGGAGGCAGCTTTGGGGATGGGTCAGTTGATATCAAGTGGCTCATTTCCGCTGCCAACACGGAGCACATCTGTGGGTTATCAACATGTCCTGGGTGTCCCTCACCCCTGCACTGCAAGGTGGGCACAGTGACCCTGCTCAGCCCCTGCCATCAGACCCAAAATAACCCTCGAGGTTGCTGCTGCTTCACCTTTTGCTCCTGTGCTGCACCTCCTCCTGAACTGCCCATAAAGCCAAGCCTGGCAAGTGCCCACCAGCCAGCCTGTAACAAAACCTCCCTGAGGCCGGGGAGGTGTCCCCAGCAACCAGCAAAGAGGAGGATGGACCAAGGGACGTCCAGATGTCCTAATGTCACGCAGCTCTTAGGGACCAGCTGTGACCCAGCCATAGCCACGACCAAGCCATATTCTAAAAGGCACTACAAATTCACATGCAGGTGGCTCAGGAGGCAGCAACAAGTGGTGAGTACGGCTCTAAATGATGCCTTTAGCTTTCTCCTGCCTTTCCCCTCCTGGAAGGGGAGGAAAGTGCTGTCCTCCTTTACAAAACACTCCACAGCCAGGCAGCACCATCTCTGCACTGCATGTTGGTATTAATCACAGAGGACGTGACTTGACCAAGGACCTGGGAAGCCACTCTCCTCCTCAGCAGCGTGGCAAATGTCCAGTGACCCCAATTCCCCACTGAGCCGTGTTCTGTGTGATTATCCGTGAGGATCCAGGAGTTGCAGCCAAGCATTGATTCAGAGCAATATTATTCACAGTGAGCAGGATAAAGATTTGTAGTATTATTGCAGGTAAATATTTGCGCTGTCAAAAAGCATTCAACAGTAAATATGAGCCTAAGAGAGAACATTTGTTCTTGGGAAGGTACAAGGAAATACAGGGGCTGGTGCAATCTATCCAGCTGACACAAACCACCACGGACTCTGGGCCATCCCTCAGCCAACTGGGTTTTTCCTGAAGCTAATGCAAAAGCTCACTGTGACCCTCTTGACACTTCAAAGATGAGATGGGTCTAAAGAGACCCAAACCAGCCTGGCAAGTGAGGAAAACATTGGTATTTGTGAGGCTGAGAGGAGTGGCCAAGGGCTACAGCTCGAGCTCCTGGTGTGCACAAGGAGAAAGGAGGACATGGAGGTTATGGAGTGCCCACACCACTCCACAAACAGTGATGGCAATGCCCCCAACCCAATCCCAGCAGGACCCCAACCCCAGGGCTGAGGACAGTGTCCCAGGAAGAGCACTCTCCCACTGGTACGGCACAGGGAAGGAGCTGCAGACAACCTGCCAGGTGATTTTGGGGGTATCTCGGTTGTTCCAAGGCTGGATGATGTGTCAGACTGAGTCAGAAGACAGAGAGTCACAGGGATGGATGTGCCATACAGACACATTTCCTATTCCCTACACACAGCTGAAAGATTCACCATGTCCCACCAGACACAGCAGCCGCAGGGCACACCAGGCTGAGAGAACACCTTGGGCCACATAGAGAGGAAAAGAATCCAAACACAATGAAAAAGGTAGAGTTGAAGTTTCCTGAAGATCAGCTAGCCATATTTCCTCAAAAGCCTCTGAACTCCTCTCCTACTACACCCATTAGTCACACAGGAACGATCCTATTTGCAAGAGGGGGATTTTGATACATTTCTCCAGCACAGGAATCACAGAGGTTTTCTGCTCATTTCCAGGCACCGAAGCCACAGGGAAATGTTAGTTGAGGTGGCAGGAGAAAGGGGAAGTCACTAGGACATTGCAAACTCCAGAGGAATGCTCTGGGGCCAGCACGGGAAACGGATGGGTGCTCACTGTGGGGTGCCCAGGGGGGCTGTGGGCAGGGGTAGGGCCCCTTCCAGCACCCCTTCTCCAGGCAGGGATGCCAGAGGGCCCGTGTTCACACCTGTGATTCCCAAAGCCCTGTGCCAAGAAGTGAAGCAGCGCTGATTTTCTGCATCAGCAGCTCTGGGTCTTAGGAAAGGAAATGGATTTGCCTCATCCTCACACGCGGAGATCCCTGTGAATACCAGGGCCAATGAATTATGTGGGGAGAGGTGGATGAATACTGGAAAAAAGTATTTCTTAACAGTCAGTCACATACAATCTACAAATTGTCTTTGAAGTGTTCCCGGCCCCTGCTACATTAATTTGCACATGCTCAGGTTTTTTACTGGGGGAATGCTGTTGAAAAGGGAAAAATGAGTTCCTGCATGAACATAAATGTGCCCTGGAAGTGTCTGCACAATATTCAGTAAGAAGTTGGGAGCACAGCGGAGCAGCAGGCAACCTGTGGGTAAGTGAGCTCTTCCTACCTCTGCGTGTGCTCCTCTTCCATACCCAGAGTAGTGGGGTTTTAAACCAGAGAATCCCAGAGTGGTTTGGGTTGGAAGAGACCTTGAAGACTATCCCATTCCAACCCCCTGCCATGGGCAGGGACACTTTCCACTATCCCAGGGTGCTCCAAACCCCGTCCAACCTGGCCTTGGACACTTCCAGGGATGGGGCAGCCACAGCTTCTCTGGGCACCCTGTGCCAGGGCCTCCCCACCCTCACAGGGGAAAATGTCTCCCAATATCCCATCTAACCTCACTGTCAGTTTGAAGCTATTTCCCCATGTCCTGTCCCTCCATCCCTTGCCTGAAGTCCCCCTGCAGCTCTCCTGGAGCCCCTTTAAGCACTGGAAGGGGCTCTAAGGTCTCCTCGGATCCTTCTCCTCTCCACGCTGAACATCCCCAGCTCTCCCAGCCTGTCTCCAGAGCTGAGGTTTTTCTCTTCAAAAATCCCAAAAAAGTGTTGCTTGACCCAAAGATCAAACCTACCCCTCCACACTCCCTGTTTCTCCTCATTTCTCCCACTCTGTGGGCATTGCTCTGATGCAGGCTCTCTACACTACAACACCTGCAGCACAAGCCAGCCCCAGCTCAACCCCAGCACTTTTGGATGGCTTCAACTTTGAATTAGCTGGATGTTTACACCTTTAAACTTTACATGAGTTGACTTTCTCCCAGCTCTTAGAGATCCCATGCAGTCCTGGAGCCACAGCTCTTCCCAAAGCCGAGCCTCCTGGATGGTTTCAACCAAATCGGACAGCTCAAAAAAGGTCTCTTTTCTATAAATTTCATAAAAACACCTGTGTTTCATTACACCAGATGTGCACAGAGGGTCCTAAACATTCTTGCTTGCCCTAATAACCTTTGATGTCCTTGGAAGTTGCCACAGTGGCAAAGGGACGGCTGTGATGTGGTGCCACGGAGCTCAGCAGGATGGGGCTGTGGAGGGAACAATAGCCACAGGGAACAGAAAATCTCAGTTCACTCCAAAATAAAAATTCTTGGGAGGCATGCCCCCAAATCTTCATTTTGGGGGGTTATTTTACATGCTACCAAAGCCAGAGACAACATTCTCAGGACTCTCTGGCCTCCATTTCTCTGTTGGGACCTCAGTTATGTGGGTGGGAAATAAAGAACAAGGCACCAGTTATTTATAATCATGTGAATGATGGAAAATCCCTGAGATTCAGCCTGGGCATGATGTGAAACATGTGTGAGTGATTCTGCTGCATCCTCTCCTATGGCACCACAAGCTCACAGTTAGGTTTGATATTGTCCAAGCTGCTCTTGACCTGCATCACCACTTCACAAAAAAAAGATAAAAATAATGGAGTTCTAGGAACAATTTATAGCAAAAGAAATCAGTCTTATTGTAGGCTTTTAAAAAGGCTCCCAACTCTCTCTCCCCTGCTATTTTTTTTTTTAATCAGTATCTTATCCAGAACTGGAATCCTGTCAAGAATAGTGGATTGCAGAGAACTATAACTTCTTATTATGTGTATAGTGATTTTATGAATTCAGTGGGGAATGAAATGCAATTTTGTCAGACTTGTCTGTGTTCATAATGACCAAGTCAAATTAATCATTGTGGATAATACTCCTGTGTCAGCCATTCAAGAGATTTTTTAATAGAATTTTTCTGATTCATGTCTTGCAGTACATCAGATCTGTAGTAATGCAGGCACTTCTAAAAATCAGTGCAATTATGGCTTCTTGTTGGCCTGTCATTTTCCTGGAATAAAAATGTCTCCACAGAAGTCATATACTGTACATAAACCAAAATGGAAAACAAAAATATAGTTACAATTAGGCTTGATTTTTTCTAAAGATTTAATATCTTTTTGAGGCCATTATTTATAGGCAATACATAAAGCTCCAGTGCACGATGTGAAGATGGACTGGTTTATCACAACACAAACCAATTTTATCCTGGTTGCCATTCCTCCTTTGATTGCCCCGTGAGTTAGTGGTTTCTGCAGGCATGGAAATGACTATCCCATAGAACAAACAGGAGATAGGTAATGGGTTTGCAGTCAAATTATTGTGTTTATTAAAAATGTATCCAGGAAAGCCCACTCAGATCCCAAAGGGCTCTTGTTCAGGAAAATCTCTGGTTCAAGCAAAGGTTACGGTTTCCATAAAGGCAGATATCCATGCATGGGGCAGCAGTGCAGCAGCCAGTGGTATAGAAAGGATTAGGAGTGCTGTGTTTATCCTTCTGAGGCAAGAGAGACAGACAGACCTCTAATTCCCCAGTGACACAGACAAAAATGAGTTTTGGAAGTAGATACCCCCAGGAATGAAGAGGAAATAAAATGTAATCAGATATCTCAGCCTTTCCTTCTTTCGTGGCAAGGCAGCAGCTGCCTCGTAGGAGAGGGCAGGGCAGGACCCTGCCAGAGCCCCCCATGTCCCGCAGGAACCTGCAGGGACATCTGTCCCTCCACACCCACCTTCTCGTGCCACCAGGTATGGCAACACCTTGTCTCACTAACACAGACCTTCGACTTCCAAATAAGCAGGTCATGGATTCACAGAATGGTTTGGGTCGGGAGACACCTTAAAGCTTATTCTGTTCCAACCCCCTGCCACAGGCAGGGACACCTTCCAGGAGCCCACGTTGCTCCAAGCCCTGTCCAGATGGGATATTAAGGCCCAAAGTCTGCTGACAGCGTTGTCAGAAGTATTCAATATTGGTTTGCACAAAGGTCAGCAATAACCAGAGCTCCTGAGAACCCTTTGTTGTATCTCCACAGGCAGGGCCGGGGCTGTGGGGCACGTCTGATGCACAGTTGCTCCTGGATGATCCATAGTAGCAGCTAACTTCACCTCTTTTCTCCTTACCTACCCAGGCTGACAAGGGAACAGTTTCCTTTCACTGCACATTTTCGTGGCTGTTCTTCCCCAGTCTCTCAGAGCAAATGTGGCAGCACTCCAGGGAAAGCCAGGAGATGTGCAAGCTCTGCTCCACACTGGCAAAGAGCAGCCTCTGTCATCTGCCTCACAATCAGCCTCCTTAAAATTGTTTATAATGATTTTTGCCTGGTTTTAAAATGCATTAAAGGGACTGTACACCCAGTGAGACAGGAGCCAATGGGATCTAAAATTAGACTGACTAGGCCAGACAAATATAAATACATTTCTTTTCTTTCCCAGTATCTCCCCTGGAAGTGAATACAAGGAATATCATATTCTACTCAAGAACATCATGCATTTGGGGGAATTATTTGAGTACAGGTTTTACATAATTGCCTTTTTTGTCTCATGGCATAGTGAACTTGCATAATAAGCTCAGAGCACTCACAGCAATCCATTGTTGGGCTGGATGGATTTGGTGGAGTGTGTTGAGCCCAGGGAATGTTACACAATGGTGGATAATGCACTGTAAGCAGGTCAAGAGATAAGGCAGCCCAAAAACAGGCACAGGCAAGGAAGAATCAGTAAAAAGCACTCTAAGAAATTAATTCAACCTGGCTTCAGTCGAGCCAGAAGGACCCAGAGCAGGTAGGAAACTGCAGTCTGTACCATGCTTGTTCCTTTTCAGATTCTGTCTTAGAATTTGGAGCTTTCCGCCTTACGCTGCAAACTGAAGGAGTGGAGTTTAGGGATTAAACAAAGCCTTTGTGCCATGCTTTGCATGGATGATTTGTTTGTACCCAGTTTTTCAGAGTTTCATCTCAAAATACATGTCCTACTCATGGCACGTAGCCATCACAGCCATCCTCTGTGGTCTGCAGAAAGACCCCCCAGCCAAGCCACAATGGCAACACAGCCCACCTTCAATCCAGACTTTTTTCTCCCAGGTACACCCTGGTTTGATTCTTTTTCTCTCGCCAGCGAAGAGGAATTTTCCAGTGAAGCCCTGCATGGCCCTGACCACCCAGGGCACACCAGGAGTGCTGTGTGCAAGGCATCAGAGACACAACCGAGACCCTGTGAAGCCGACTCTGAGAATCCCATGCTGAGCTAAAGGGACAATCACCATTTTTTCCTAAATGGCCCCACACTACCCCTGGTTTGCTCTCCTTGCACCATCTTCCCACAAGAACCAAAGCACTTAACCCCAGGCTCTGCTTTTAGTGGAAACCACAGAACTTGGAGCGTTGCTCCTGCTCTTGGCCCCAGCCCAAAGCTACAAGGGCAGAGCGAAGAGCATTAACAGCTCCTGGTACCCTTCCCTTCAAAGTGAAGGGATCAGCCAGATTAAATCATCACCAACTGGGACGGACCTGGTACTTTTGCTATATTTCTTCTTATTTCCTGTTGCCAGCACCTTTGAAGCACAAAACATCATCACAAATCCACTCTGATTTGAGCCCTCCCGCTTCCCAAGCCAGACTTGGGACCCCAAAGCCAACTGACAAGAAAACTGCATATACTAAACAATAACAAAGTAATAAACCCCAGCAGAAGCAGTGCCCCCCAGTCCCCACCCCATCACCCAGATTTGATGTGTCTGATTAGCACGAGGAAGGCAGGGACGGGGGGATGGCTTGCATAATGTGGTGCAATCTAGCACCTCCCCCAGGGTGCCCAGCTGCTGCAGAAGCAATTTCACAGCTCATCATCCATTATGAGATTAAAATAATTTTTTTTTCCTCCCGTGAAGTATTAATAAATTGTGCAGGCAGACCAGAGTTAGTGCCATTTACACAAACGGTACTGAATCACCCACCTAGTTATTTCTTAATGGATTGAGTATCTGTGTTCCTCCTTATCCTGTAATTTAAAAACCTAAATACACAAACCTGTTTATTTGTCTCATCAGGCCTCGAGCCAGCACTTACTGAGCCTGGGGACAGCAGGACAAAGGCAGAGCTGCTGCCTCCCCTGGACCTGCCCCAGCACTTTACAAGGGAACAATACCAAAACATCCACATCGATCAATAGGAAAAGGGAAATGCACCACAAAAAAAGGCCCAAGCCCAGGCTGAAATCCCTCCCAGAATTCACTCACTTTCCCTTCTGGGGGCAAAACTCACTGAGGCATTGCTGATGTAATGCAGCTTCCTTGGTACATGAGTGAAGATGTAAAGCTGCAGTCAGAGCACCACTAATGGCTCTTTGAACATCCCTGCTTTATTATGGTATCAGACGAAGAAGGCATGTTTAATGTTTAAACTTCCAACAACAAATGCCTTCAGCAAATATGTTTTATGTATTTATTCAGTGCTTCTTAAGCGCCTGTCGCCTGAGCAGCTGAGGTGCTGCTTACCTCTTTTTTATATTTATTTTATTGAAATTAAGAACATACCAATGCTTTGTAAAATGCCACTTTCTTGCCTCCCCTCTCTACTCCTTACCCCCAAGAGCAGCTTGAAATTCTTCACCCATCCATCCACTGCAAAACATTTCAGACTGTCAGGAAGTTGCCGAAAAGGGGAAAGGAAATTAACTGAAATCACCAGCGTGATAAATCAGCTCCCACGTTATCCCAAAGACCCTCAGCCCCAGGATCTGGCTCCAGAAGTGGGAGAAGTGCCAAAGGCAGATACCTCTGAGTCAGCTGTGCCAAAACAAACCTTGAGGTGGGATGGAAAGAGCATTGACCCAATCCCAGTGTCAGTGACAGGGTTTGGTTGGCCAAGGGAGGTCTGTGTCAGATCACCCAAGGGATTGGATGCCTCACTCCTTGCAGGTTCTAAATATGCAGAACTCATCAAGGTGCCAGTCACAGAATCACAGAATTATAGAATCACTAAGGTTGGAAAAGACCTCCAGGATCCTCAGGTCCAACCTTCGACTGGTCATGCCCCCTGAACCCAGTCCTCCCAGTCCATGAGATGTCAAGGTAAGAGAAGCTGTGGCTGCCCCTGGATCCCTGGAAGTGTCCAAGGCCAGGTTGGATGGGGCTTGGAACAACCTGGGATAGTGGAAGGTGCCCCTGCCCATGGCAGGGGTGGAATGAGAAGAGTTTTAAGGTCCCTTCCAAGTGAAAGAATTCCATGATAATCACACAGGGTCCCTCTCCACCTCCTTTGCATTTACTGAGCTCCTGAGTACCACAATTACGACTCTTCCTCCACAACCACGGCTCCAAGAATTTTGTTCTTTTCTTCACTTATCCAAAGCAGAAGCTGTCATGTCACAGGAGCACAAAGGTGCTGGGCTGTGAGGGAAAGCAGGAAGAAGCAAGAGACTCGTGACAGAATTGTGAGAACTGGGACATGGTGCATGGCCAAGTATCCAAACCCCCAGTGTAGGCGTGAAAATCTCAGCCTTAAGCCTCCAATATGTGAATTTTGGGAAACAAACAGATTTTATCTTTAAGAATTTTAACAATTTTTTTTTCTTTAATAAAACCAGGCTTATGTATGGTATCTAAAAAAAGGCAGGAACACACACATGGCTGTGAGAGGCTCATCTATGTCCTAAATCAGACACTCATCAAATTCCTTCTAAAGCATTAAGCAACCTGGACAAAATGAGCAGTGAGAGTAGGAGCCATCCTTTCATGAGGAAGGAAGAAAGGAAAACCATCATATTAACAACCAAAATAGCAATGTTTCCCTGAAGTAATGACATCTGTCCATCTGGAAGGACAGCCAGGACATCAATCTGCTGCTCACAGCCCTGCGCCTGTATCAGGGACCAACTCCACTGCTGGCACAGGCAGCTCTAGAGGCCATGGACAACATTAGTGGACACAGGGAATGGCTTTGCAGAGGAAATGAAGGTGCAAGAGGGCTCACAGCAACACCAGCACAAGGTTCATCACATGGCCACAACATCCAGCCCAACACACAAGGCATGAGGTGGGAAGGGAAAACCAGCCCCAGCTCCCCAGAGGCCAAACCAACTGCAACACTCCACTCATTAAGCAGCTGGAGAGGTTCTTCTGTTATTGTCACTAGTTTAGACACACCAGGTAGGATGTGAACAGTTCCAAGGGAAACGGGCAGAAGTGGAAGGGCCAAAATGGGAGAGATGATCGTGGAGAGCAGGGGGAGGTTCTGAGCACAACGGGGCTGCATTTAACAAAGCCAAAACATCAAACATGGTAAAAAATTCACATTTTCCCAGTGTGCTCAAAGGCTGCAGCTGCTGTCTTTCAAATCCAAGCCCACACAAATCCTAGATATTTCCATAAACCTGTGATGACTCAGAGCCAAGTGCTTCTATTGCCAATTCTAGTATCAAACTGGGCACCTTGAGAGTCCCACTTGCTGGGCCCAGTCTGACCCCATACAATCAAAATGGGACAGATCCTTTTGAGGAAGATTACTAGAGAAGTTTGTCTGCAAGCTAAGCTGCACCAGCTTTCACCATTGCTCCTCCCATCCCTATTCTTGATATCAAATAACAGGAATCTCTTTCTAGACTGAAACAGAGTGAGGAAGTCAAGAACCAAGGACTGCATGGACAAAAGGAGAGGAAAGTAGGTGTCTCTAATAGGGATATTGCACCATTCCTTGATGCAGAAGTCTGGAAACCAGAGCAAGTAGAATTACATATTCCAATGGCAGTGTTTCAAAAATTAAACACCATAACATGAGCTGCTCAGAGCACTCCAGAGTTTCCGGCACTTTCCATTATTTTTTGTTTGGATCTCCAGCATCTCTGCATGAGTTCATTCCTGGAGTTGCATTCAAGTGCCCAGTAACTTGCTCTTGGCACCAGTGTGGGTTCCCAGGCTTGGCAGCACCCTGCCCTGCTCTCAGAAAAACATGGCCTGCTGCTACCTTGTGCCCCATCTACTTGCAGAAGTGATGGGCATCCTCCTCCAGCTGAAGCCAGGCTGGAAACAAGCACCTTTTGGATATTTGCTTCCAAAACGCACTAGGAATTCATGAAGCCTGGGAAAAATGAAGTGCACAAGAGAAAAGCAGCTCCCATGGGGAGCGTGAGCCTTCAGCACCATGTAGGTGTGTGGTTTTGTTTAGAAGTCATCTGGAATTCTTAAAATAAATTTGCTAAATTGTCTTCCAGAGACTGGTGGCTTTTCTTTTTTTTTTGCCCTTAATAAACTTTCAGAGGTATCTTTATTGTTATGTCTAATTTTAGCAAAAACTAACACTTCCTGAGATTCAATTTCTCTCATAATTGTTGGAAGGAAACTAAACTGTCTGCTGTAAACATTCACTGTATTGTGTGAAAAGTATCTTTATTACAGCCCTGGGAATACTAATAAAATTCCCAATCCTAGCCCTTCCTCACTTTTTTTTTAGAGCTCACTCTTTTCTCTTATATATCCATTAGTGTCAGTTCAAACATTCTGCGGGCGAGATATGAGAACTTAAAATATATTATTTAACAATCAAGGGTGGAATAAAGACTTGTGAGCAGTAAGATCCTTTCTGCCTTCTCTTTCAGTGCTTTCTATTACAGAAAATGAGGATGGCTATTCCATTTGTCTGTGTTCGTGCTCAGAGTTGATGTAAAAAATCTCATTAGTTTAGTCTGACATATATTCAATACAGTCTATGTACATATTTTTTTTTCATTTTATTCTACAGCTGCAAAATGATACTAAATTTCATCAGATTGGAATGAAAACTGTGGTCTTGGAACATTTCCCTTTAAGGGTCTTATATTTATTCAGAATTCATGAATCATTTTCCAGTAATACAACTATAATTATTCTTAAAGTGTTATGTTTGAAGGTTTAATATGAAATACTTGCAAAAAGCTCTTTTTCACTTTGATAGTTTGTAATCTTCATGGTAATCAGATCAGTTAGCTCCTTCCCACAGCAGCCAGGAAAATACAATTTAATATGAATCTCATACTCTTCACTCATGTTTTAATTAAAGTAATAAAACCCAAATCATATTCTGCCCTTTGCAGTGTACACAGATGTACAGACCTGAGCTAGACACCATCAGATCTGGCACTTTTGATGGCTGCTGATGGATTTGCCAGCTTGAGATAAAGGGAATTCAGGCTTGCTCAGAGGCTGCTGATCGTGGAAGTGGTGTCAGTGATGGGTGAGACCCAGATACAGGTGATGGGAGCATGGACCAAACATGGAAGTCTGGGAGCAGGAGCTGAGGCTGCTGTGACAACCATCGTCCAGCTGGGTCCTGTGCCAGAGCTCACCTCCCTGGGAAAGATCCCTGCCTGCCTCTGATTTTTGGCTTCCACCATAGCTCTGAACAGCCTGGCCTGGGGTGTCACTTGACAGGGAGAGATCTAAGCCTTCCCCAGAGGAGCAGAACCACAGGGGAGTGGTGGCATTCCCTTCCCAGCCAGCACAGGTGCCCTGCTCTGCCCAACCTCACGCGCGAGGAGAGGTCGGAGCGAGCGCCTGACTCTGGGCAAAAGGAGCTGGATGGCTGCACTTGGGATACACAGCCCTCACCACCCTCCTGCAGAGCCCAGGTACCACAGAATCTTTCAGGTTGGAAAAAACCTCCACTATAATCGAGTCCAACCTGTGCCCCATCCCCACCTTGGCACCCAGCCCAGAGCAGTGAGTGCCACGTCCAGGCCTTCCTTGGACACTTCCAGGGATGGGGACTCCAACACCTCCCTTCCAATGCATGCCAACCCTTTCAGTGAAGAAATTCCTCCTGATAGCCAATCCAAACCTCCCCTGGCACAGCCTGAGGCCGCTCCCTTTCCTCCTGTCTCTGTTCCCTGGGAGCAGAGCCCGACCCCCCCTGGCTGCCCCCTCCTGCCAGGGGCTTGTGCAGAGCCAGAAGGGCCCCCCTGAGCCTCCTTTGCTCCAGGCTGAGCCCCTTTCCCAGCTCCCTCAGCTGCTCCTGCTGCTCCAGCCCCTTCCCAGCTCTATTCCCTGCCCTGGACACGCTCCAGCCCCTCCATGTCCTTCTTGCCATGCGGGCCCAGCACTGGACACAGCACTCGAGGTGCCTCAGCAGTGCCAGCACACAGGGACGATCACTTCCCCGGTCCTGCTGGCCGCTCCAGTTTGGATACAGATGCTCTGTTGATGATCTGGCCCTTGTGGGGTGGGATTGGAGCCCAACCCTCCACGTGCCCAGGGCAGCCCCAGAGCTGGCAGAGAGAGAGGGGCTCTTCTGCCATCAGCCAAGGCAATAGAGGGGCTTTCCTTTGTGCTCAGGCCTTCCTCCGAATGCTGAAGTGGAAAATAACATTTTCCTGCTGGAAGTACGTGGCTTCTCAGTTAATCACTGAGTTGTGACAGCAGACCCAAACACTGACTGGGGCTGGGTCTCCGATGAGAAGGCAAGAAGTAATCAATCAGTTGGGAAAGGAAATTCCAAGAGCAACAGTATGGGTATTTTTTTCCACATTGCTGTGGCCCACAGAGCTACATTTCCACAAATAAACACAGTTTTCCAGAGTGACTCCCCAGGGGCCCATTAGAGAAGCAAACCACCCCGTGCAGGAGCCAAACCCAGCCCTCCCCAGCAGGACACAGGAGAAATCCCTGCTCATCACAGCTCCCCGAGAGCGATGGGGTTGCACTGCCAGAGCTCAGTATCAATCCTTGGCATGTACAGACCTGGCTCCCTTCATGCTGTGTCACAGGGGGGATTGCAGGACACATGTGGCGAGGAATTAGCTCAGTGCAAGGAGCTGGAGGATCCAAAGGTAGAAATAGCTCGTGGAGAAAAAGCTCCGGGATTGCCTTTGGCTGCAGTGACACCACTCAAGGCCAGCCCAGGAGCAGCAGGAGCTGAGCAGAGAGGCCCTGGTGGGGGTTTAAAGCACACATAAGCACCATATTAACCTGAGAGCTGTGCTTTAAAGGTGGGCTGCTCCCTCCAGAGCTGCTCCAGGTTCTCCCACGCGCAGGTCTCCCTTTGCCCTGGGCCGTGCCAACCATCAGAGCCTCTGTTTACTTTGCACTCCCTTTCCAGCAGTGCTGAACACAGTGGGAAATCTTGGATAAAGTGACACTTTCTTGGCTAAGGGATACTGCACACCACCTTCCTCTATCATTTGCTGCTATTTTACAAACCCAGCAGCATTGCTGGACAGCCAGTCCATGTGTCCTCATGCCACAGGAGTCACCCTGCACACCAGCAGATCCCCTTCAGTGCTGTTCAGTCTGACCGGGCCTCAGCTGTGCCCCAGGGTGCTCTGAGCAGCCCCAGTTACTCCATCTCTTTCACCCTCCAGCACACAGGAAGCATTTCTGGAATCTGGGACACACCCTTCCTTCAGCCCCACTGGTGGGCATGATGGCATTTCAGCACCAAGAATCACCCATGTCCAGTCCTCTATCAGAACTCAGCTTGGTATCAGTATTTTCCATATGTAAACCTTCAGATCCAGGCACAGCAGCAGCAAATGCTGTTTCTCAGGAGGATGGACATCATCTTGCTGCTCCTTCTCTGCCAGCCCCTGTGTTCCCACCATTTTCCCAGCTACAGCTCTGCTGTCTCCAGCCCAGGACCATTCTCCTGCACAGATTGGATTTTTATTATTAATTTTTAAATGTTTCACTGCTTACAGGCTTCTTCACTGCAAAAGAAATCCCAGCTCTGGCCAAAGGTGCTCTGGCATGTTTTGGACCCACACCTCACAGGGCTACAGCGAGACGTGCTCGTTAATACATGCACTCTTTAGCACTGGGCCAAAACCAATCTCTGAGCTGGTTCATATCCCCGAAAACCTTGGAAAGATTTGGGAAAGATAAGGAAAGGTAACTGCTGGGACTGGGCAGAGCTGGCTGTGATCTCTAGGGAGACCCTGGAGAGTGGTGGATGCTGTGCCCAGCCCTCAGGCTGTCCAGTGTGGTGTGTGTTCTACGCACCCGAGGATCTCCTCCTCCCTCCTGCCTTTGTCCCTAAACCTAAACCCATTCAGGAACCTCCTTGATGAAATATCTGCATATGAAATTCAACCACCATGACACTTTCACTGTTTCCTGTCTCTACAAGACACTCTGTGGCACCTGACAGGTATTTTCAGCTGTTTAAGCTGCTATTTCTTTTTCCCTTTTCCCTCCAGAATAAATGCAATAGAAGCAGAGAACCATCCCTTTTGGTCTAGGAACTACTCAGTTGCATTAGCTTTTTGCTCTGTGATGCTTGCTGGTTGTCTTTCAAATACCCTATTGCTAAAAACTCAGGAATCCCTTGAGACCGTGGGTTGAAGATGATGCTCATTCTGCTTGTAATACCAAGGGATTTTTTATTATTATGTTATTTAAGCACTACAGCTGGCCTTCCACCAGCAGTAAAAACTTCTCTTGCTATGACTAAGCTACAGGAATTGCTTCCTGACTGCACCTTTCAAAAATTTCACTGTCACACAGGAGTTCATACAAAATTCAGAAGCCTGGATCATCAACTGTAGTTGTGCTCAACCTCCAAACCCCGCCTGGAAGGGTTTCCATTAGCTGCTGATTATAATAAATGACATGTAACACTCTATTGTTCATTCTAAAATAGTACATGAGATTCTTCCTGAATCGTCTGCTGAGAAAGGCATTCAGTATCTATCAATGTCTTCCCTCTATTTTTTGTTCTCTAGCACAACATATGAAATTATACAGTATTACTCAAAGAACAGCAGGGAAAGAGCAGAATCTGTATCTGAGCATGGGGGCCTGCAGTGCACACTGCCAGCACTGCCAAACTCTGTGTAATCCTCTTTCAACTCTGAGTCTATATAAACCTCTCACTTCTCTTCATAGGGGTCTTTTATACATATATATATATATATGTATGTTCTTGCTGTATTTGCAGTATGTCATTGTAAAGGGATTGGGAGTCATCAGTTGTTTACTTTAAGGTGTGCTCAGCCCCTGTTGGGGCCAGTTCTAGACTTCAAAAATACAGATTATTTGCAGATTGGAAGAGACCATGACAATGCACAGACACAAGAAAGTAAAGTCCAAAGAGCACAAGACTGCTGGAGATGCAGGAGCATCAGAGCCTTCCATGCCCCCTTTGAAACGGGGGACATATTCCCCCTTTTTTAAACCCTTCACTTATATAAGTGATTTTCTCTGACACTGACTAACCTCTATCATCTGTTCCTGTGATCAACAGATCAAGCCAAAAATCAATAGAATATGAAGACCCCAAAACCTGTCTTCTCAGTTATTCACTCAGAGGGTGGTGAAACACTGGCACAGGTTGCCCAGAGAAGCTGTGGATGTCCCATCCCTGGGAAGAATCAAGGTCAGCTTGGACAGAGCCCTGGGCAACCTGATCTAGTTGGAGGTGTCCCTGCTCATCTGCAGAGGGTTTGGACTAGAGGACCCTTAAGGGTGCCTTCCATCCCAAACCACTCTGTGATTCTGTGAAAGTTGAAACAAGTTTCTTCACATGTGAAGACTGTTGGATTCATTAATAACTCCAGAGTTCATTAGGAAATGGCACAAAAAATAACCTCACCACAGGCTCTAATTTTCTGTGCAGACTTTACTCAAGAGAAGGATCACCCTAAGGAATTACTCATGTATGGCCTCCCAGGTTCTTCCTGTGTTTCTTTTGGAGCAATCCCAGGTTTGAGGCAGTTGTGGTGACCTGCTCCACCTTATGGGACAAACAAAATGCTGGAAACCCCTCCAAATTCACACACCTGGTAGGTCAGGGACCAGCTGCCATAAGGACATCTCACACTTGAGCAATTGGCAGGTTGTTGCTTCATTGCCAGTGACAGAGCAGCACCAGCAAGGCCACTGATGAAGGGAAAACCAAAATCCACCTTGGTTTCATTTTAGAGCTTCCTACTGGGAAGGAAGGAGCAAAAACAAGGGGAGGGTAACCCACACCTTCATTAGCAGCACCCAATTGCCCTCACACTGCCTGGGGCCCTGTGGCCACTCCAGCACCACAGTCACTGTGCTGTGGCTCCCTGGCCCCCAGCAGGGATGGGGAACCCCTGCACTCACGTGGATCTGCCCCAGGCCCAGGTTTATTTTATCAAGTGTTGACATCTTTCTGCGATCAGTCAAGATTGGTGGGAGGACAACACGTCTGCCAGTATTATGACAAGGTTTGAAGGCATATTTTACAGCAGAGGCTGCCAAGATGAGCTCTGTCTCGTCTGGAGCGCTAGCAGAACATGAGGAAGGTATCCATAGCTTCCCACACATCATTAATTTCTAATTATCCTATTGCCTGCTCTCTGCATTATCACTTATTTACCAAACACAGCTTTATTGCACCGCCCAGTTCCTTATAACCAGCAAACCCATTGTTATGTTAAAGCCAATGTTCTAAATGTTATTTATTATTTGATAAACCTTGTGTAACCCTGAATGAGGACATTAAATGGCAAGAACACTACTTCAAAATCCCATTTTGAATAAGTCACCAAGACAGCTGTGCCTTTATAAAACACATTAGAGTGGCACTCAGAGCACATATGGCTCAGGGATATATACAAATTATACAATTTCTGTCATTCGATCAAATAAGAGGGACGTTTTGACCCCAGAAATGAGTCAAATGTAAGTTGTAATTCCAGCCCCACCGGAGGCCCCGGCGGTAATGGATCCTGACGGCTGATCAAAGAGCCCTGACCATTTGACCCAGCAGATCAGCGACTCACTGTATCTATTATGGCTAATACAGACCCCAGCTTGAAGATATATGGAGGCAGAGAGATAAAGGGCAATAGATACAGTAGATAAACGTTGATTTATACACATCCCAGCACGCAGGTACATCCGCAGATGGATTTCACGTGTGCGGGAAGGGGCAGGCGTGCCCAACCCCACAGCAACGTTTATCCAGGAGCACAGCTGAAGACAGATGCTGTGTAAGCGTGTGCACATGACAAACATCATCTCTCTTAACTGCATCTCCCTCGGGGTGTCAGTAAAACCGCTGCAGCTAATTCACACACAGCCAGAGCAAACCCACCTTGTATTGTACACACACGCTGCCCCACACAAACACATCCCTGCCCATGGATCTGCTCTCTTGGCAGTGTAAGTGTGAGCAGCCCCATCCACAAGTTACCCAGCCTCACCCTAATGCCCTGAGCCCAAATTAAGGACCTTTGTGCTGCTCTATACATCAGGTGAGACACCTGATGTCACAGGTGTCAGTCTCACCAGGGTTGGGTGAAATCCTGCCTTTTCCAGTCACAGAATCCCAGAATGGTTTGGGTGGGAATGGACTTTAAAGCTCATCTCATTCCACTCCCTGCCATGAGCAGGGACACCTTCCCCTATCCCAGGTTGCTCCAAGCCCTGTCCAACCTGGCCTTGGGCACTTACAGGGATGGGGCAGCCACAGCTTCCCTGGGCAACCTGATTTTTCAATTATAGAATCCTAGAAGGGTTGGGTTGGAAGGGATCTTAAAGACCATCCAGTTCCACCCCCTGCCATGGGCAGGGACTCCTTCCACTATCCCAGGCTGCTCAGCGCTGCTGTGCAAACCTGCAGCCCCCCAGCACATCCACAGGGCAGGCTCAGTTCCTGGCAGCCAAGACCTGACGTTTTTGATGCACAGGTGGGCAGCATGAGCCTGCCAGAAAGAGCAACACACAAGAATAGCATTAGGAGGAGGAAATGATGTGCAAATCACTTTGTCAATTTAACTCTCACATTTTCAGCACTTGCCATTAAAGCAGTGGGTCCTGTCTGTGCCCTCACCTCCAAAAGCAAAGAGCTGCCTATGCAGCTCCCCCTGGCCTGAATAAACCACACTGGTGTTGAACAGCCTTTCCACCAGGAGTCACACAAATTAACTCGCTGGGACAGAAACAGGCAGGTTGCTCAGCTGGAATAAGCCATGCACTGAAATCCCCTGGGATTAGGCAGAGCATAGGATCCAAACTGTCCAGTGATAAATAATCAGTTCTTTCCTCCTTCAAGCTGCCTGTTGCCCTGCCAGCAGCCAGAGATATTCATGGAAGGAGGGGAAATGCAGCAACCATAAGGCTTTCCATAACATCCCCCACAGACCAGCCACAGAGCCATATCCTTGCTCCCAAAAACCAAGGACAATGGTCCCCAAAGTCGTGCCAGAGCCTGGCAGTTCCCACAACCTCATCATATCACCCCCAGCTCCCTGACAAGGCACCTCCTGCACTTCTTCACCCAGAACAAGGGGCGATGATACCTTCTTCTCACAGGGTATTCCCAGGCATAGATAATCCATGTTTATGAAGCACCTGTGGACTCTTCCTGCAAGTGCAAAAGTCTTGATGCCAAATAAAACCAACCTCATTTCTGTCCTGGAATTTCCCAACCTTTCCCTTTCCTGGGGTTACTCTCCTTACCACAAAGACCTTAATAAGTGTCTTTTCCCACTGATTTTGCAGGTGTTTTAATTTCTTTTACCAGCACCACTGCATTTTTATTCAACTTTTAGAACACATCATATGGTTGGGAATCTGCCCATTCCTGGAGACTTTTTGCATTACTTAATTCCTTGCCTTTGTTTGGGGAGGGGGGTGGGAAAGGAAGAAGGAAAATTGACAGGGGTGAGGAATGATGCTGTGCTGACTCCATGAGACACAAGAGATACCTCACTCATCTCGGGGGTCAAATGTCCGCGATGGTTTGATCAGATGTCAACTTGCATTTATACTGTAGCCTCTGTTGGGGGTTGAATTACATTTCACATTTGACTCACTTCTGGGGTCAAATGTCCCTCCTATTTGATGGAACAAGAGGAATTATTTTCCCCAAGCAGGCTGTGCTGCTGTGAGCCTGGATCTGTCAGTGCTCTCATTATGTTTTAGGCTCCTTTATTTCTGCATTTTGCCCTCAGCTGAGACCAACCCCTCTGGGATGACAGGAGTTGCAGCCATGGCACAAAAGCCATCCCAACAAGGAAGATGAGGGGAAGGAACAGGTCACCTGGCTTCCACACGTTTTGGATGGTGTTTTGTATGGGTTTTATAAGGGTTTTGTTGTGGGATATATTGTTTCTTCTTCCCCCAAGTTGGCAGCTGTGCAGGGCAGGGAATAATGAAGGAGAGACAAGTGGGTCCTGAGCCCAGCTTTACCACACTCTTGCCATGAGAAATGGCAGAAATCTAGAACGGTTTGTGTTGGAAGGGGACGCTGAAGTTCCAACTCCCTGCCATGGGCAGGGACACCTTCCACAATTCCAGGGTGCTCCAAGCCCCGTCCAACCTGGCCTTGGACACTGCCAGGGATGGGGCAGCCACAGCTCCTCTGGGCACCCTGTGCCAGGGCCTCCCCACCCTCACAGGGAAGAGTTTCTCCCAATATCCCATCTAACCTCACTCTCTGTCAGTCTGAAGCTACTTCCCCATGTCCTGTCCCTCCATCCCTTGCCTAAAGTCCCTCTCCAGCTCTCCTGGAGCCCCTTTAGGCACTGGAAGGGGCTCTAAGGTCTCCCTGGAGCCTGCTCTTCCCCAGGCTGAACAGAATTTCCTTAGGATTAAAAACCAGACAAGGGGCTGACATAAAGCTGCTGTCAAGGAGCTGCAGGATCATGATGGAGAAAAAAACTCAACCCACCAGCCCATCTATTCCAGTCCTGAGTCTGTAAGAGCTGCCTTTGTCCTGACAGATTCCAAGGGCTGAGTGATGTCCCACATGTGCTGTAAAGGTATCTCAGGGCTGGTGGTTCAGCAGCCTCTGAGGTGAGATTGTGAACCCCCTCCCCTGCTGTTTAATGTACTCATTCGGGTTACAACAGGTTTAGCAAGCAATAAAAACCCATCTGGAAGCTCCATTTAAATAACAGAGTTGTGTTATTAGTCCTGAAGGCATGGCTGGTGCTATAAAACCAGTAAACAAGTGCTGATGTGCAGGTAAATAAAGGGAGATAATGAACTAATGAGGGTGAGGAGGAAGCTGCTCCCCATCCTCCTCGGCCAAAGCTCATCCTGGATGTGAACCACCACTGACATCCCTGCAGGGCATGAACTGGGAGCCTCACCTTCCCTCCCAGTTACGCTCCTGCCATCCCAGATGGGGTTATGGGGAGTCACTGCAGCATCCCACAGGGCCACCCATCCCAAGAGGGCCCCAGGTGCCACCCTGAACCCTTGTCCTCCTTGGTCCCACTCCCATCTCCTCTCTGATTTCTCATACCAGCATGGGGAGGGGAACTGGGGATGGAAGACAAGGCAAACCTTCCACTTCTTTTCCATGTTACTCCCTGTAGTGTTTTTGCTGATGGAGAAAGCAGCACAGCCTCTGTGCACGAAGCCATCCCTGCAATGGGGGGTGCCTGCCCTCCTCTGCCAAGAGAAAGATACTTCCTCCTTTTCCATCCTTAACAGCTATTCCAAAATAGGAAATAAGGGTCAGCAAGTAAATAGAAAACAAATGAAACCCTGTTTCTCAGGTGACAGGGATCCAAGCTGGTTTGGCTGATCCTTCTCCAGGATCAAACTCAGTACAGGAATCCTCCACCACATGATAAGCTCTGCTTTTCTCTGGAAGCCAGCTCTCCTCCTTGAGGTGCAGCTGACCATTCCCAACCCTGCAGGATCCCTTCTGATTTCCCTTCCATGCCCTCCCGTGGGGGAAGTGAGACGAGATGGGGCTGAGAAGGAAACACAAATGGTTTACACTGGCCATGGCTCTGCCCAAGTCCAGTCTGATCCTGCAGGCACATCATGGCCAGGGACTGTGGCTGGTCCCAGTTCCTGCACTGCTGGCCCTTCCCAATGAGGAAATACTTGTCCCCTGGGGGTTTTCAAAGGCAGAATATCTAAGACAACTGCCCCGTGAGCATCCACCACTTGTGGCTCTGCACAGCCTGAGGGGAGCAGGGCTGACCCCTGCTTGGGGCACCTCGGGGTCGCCCTGTTCCTTTCTCTATTTACTCACCCTCTGGCAATTCCTGGCTCTAATGATCAACCACACGCCGTTGTTGATTGAACACATATTTGCTTCTGCTGAATCACTCAAAGTTTGCTGTTCCCTCCACACCCTGGAAGTCGTCACGCAAGAACAACTTCTCCCCACGCTGGTAGTGATGTCCTGGAGTGCCAGCTTCCAGAGCCAAAGCAGGAACTGCTGTCCCAAGCAATGAGCCAACACTCTGCTGTGCTCCAAGGAGGCAAACTACAGGATTTCATCCCGTTTCCAGTGTCATATGCACTGAGTGTAATCCCTGCAGCTCTCGGAGCACCACGGATGACTCACCAGCCACAGTGGTGCTGTGGCACGTCCCAAACCCCAGGGGCACGTTGTGGTGCACTCTGGTGTGTCTGTGGCCAACAGGCCCCTGCAACACAGCCCAAACTGGGGCACTGAAATGTGTCAGCACTGAACTGCCGCCTTCCCTCAGGAGGCTGGATGTGATGAGGTGATGAGATGCTTTGTGCCGAGGGTGCAGCACCAGGCACCTCCAACCCTGCCAGGCCGCCACAGAGGAATGCACACGGGACCACCTCTCATCTCCAGGTCAAGGGGACAGAAAAGCACATGCTGAAATCCTCCTCTCCCAGCAGGACCTAAGCATGGGCTTAATTTTATATAACCACAGAATAGTTTGGGTAGGAAGATCATCTTAAAGATCATCTCATTCCAACCCATGTAAGTGTTTAGGGATCCACTGAACAGACCTGTCTGTTCCATGTGTAGCCCAGCCCAGAGAAGGCTCAGGCACCTGCAAGACGTGAACATTTCTATTCTGGTTCCCCACATGTGGGTTTACAGCTCCAAAACAGGAAACCTTTGACTCCTTTTTCTCCCCTAGCTGTTAATCTATTTAGCTACAGGAAATACTCTACATGAGGGAAGGAGACACCCGAACAACACACAATGCTTGGAAACTTCACTGTGTCCAGAAACACCAAACGCATTTTCATTTTGAGTGAGGGATGCTGAGGCAAAGCTTTTCAGCCTCTCCTGTGGCAGAGCCAGGCTCCAGGGACACACAGCAGCACTTGCATGGAAGCACATCCCACTCCCTGTGCATGACCAAGTGCTTCTACTGCTCCTCCTCAGCAGCAGCCAAGCTGTGACTTCCTCCACGGACACTCCTGATGGCCCAGAAGGACAGACTCACAGAGAGCTCCTAGAGTTTGTGGTTGGGCATAGCCAAAGTCCCTGAAAAATCTCACCATGCTCCCACCCCAGCAAACCAACACTTACCTGGTTGGCCGACAGAAAGTCCTGGGCGTTGTCGTTCATCCCCATGTACATGTTCTCCCCATCAAACTGGAAAGGCAAAAGAAAGAGTTCATGAAATGCTCGTGTGCATCCCAAACGCCTTCCTGGCTCTTCAAGTCAACAGGCAGAATTCCCAGAGGAAAATCCTGAGCTGCTGTTTTAACTCTTCTGAGCATGCATGAGCACACCTTTACCCCAGTTATTGCAATGGGACATGCTAACAGGGTATGGATAAGGTGTTTTTTCAGTGTAACAAGGAATGATTCACACCAAATAAATATGCCAAGTGTATGAACCCAAAGATGTACCCCGCAGCAAAGCTCTCCCAAAAAAAAGCTGTTGCTAAAATTCCTCCCAGACCATCAATCAGATGTAAAAAGCCAACATCCATCAGTGGAAACGTCCAAGACAGGCAGGTCCCATTCCATCCTCTTACAGACCTCTACGTAACCCTCAACACCAAAGCAAAGCTACCGAGCAATACAGAATGGCTCTGGAGCACACAGGAGGGGTCCCTGTGATTCCCCAACCCGACACTGTGCAGTTTGCACACTCTGGCTGCCAGGACACGTTCCCCCATCTCCTGTTCCCCTGCCTGCTGTGCCAGGACTCTGCTGCATGGCTGGGCCTGAGCACAGCTCATCCGCCTGTGTCCCCACAGCTCCAGCACACACACAGCTCCCAGCTGCTAATCCACTTATTAGCCTACAAAACCCCCATGGAGAACTACAACTCCTCTCATTAATTAGCTACTACGGGAGCTTCTCACTTGCTCCCATTCCAAAGGAAGGAAAAAAGCCCTCCAGGATTGTCTCCGGCTCGAAGTACGGCTGGGGCAGTGCTCAAGGCTGAGCTCACTAATTAATTACGGCAATAAAACGGGCTGTGTCATAAAACACTCCCGAGAGCAGGCTGGAGGTGCCAGCTGTGAGTGACACCTTGCACTTAACAAGGGAAGAGCCACCCCTCTTGGCCTCACGGGCAGGATGATGAACTGGGGATCGCTGACCCCTTGCGTGTGCTCTCCCTCTCTGATACGAAGCTGATACCAGCTATGCCTTAACAGAAATTGGCCATATTAAGAGCAATAAAAGCGAAATCTAAATAAAACCAGGTGAAGATTTTCAGCCTAGACAATTAATTACACTCCCATTCCTCGGAGTGCTACAGGATTAGCTATTAAAGTCAGCAGAGTTAGCAAAGCCAAGTGGGGTAACACGGCTCTGCTTGGCCTCAGACACCCTGTAATTGCCAAACTGTCCTCTGGCACAGCAGAGCAAACCAATTAAAAGCTGCAAAATTGGAGCAGGTATTGTGACACTCATTACCTGATACCAGCAGCAGCTGCAGCAGGGTGGGAGAGGATTCCTGTGCAACTGCTGGATTCTGTTAAATCCATGACTGAGGCAGGAGCTGTGGGATGCAGTGAGCATTGGCAGCTCGCTGGGACAAACAACTCCCCCAGAAGGCAGGTGGGTGCCATCCACTTAAAACTGAATTTCCCTCCACCTGTTCGATGCTCACTAGCACAGCCAGCTCCTGCCAGTGTGGTTCCAGCTGGAGCTGCTGTGCTTCCAGGCACGGAGACTCCACCAGCTCGGCAGCCCAAACACCCTCTGACAGCCCAACCAAGCCCAGCAGGGACAGCTGAACTGGCAGAGGACGTGGCAGGGGTTGGTGGAGAATCACAGAATCATTAAGGTTGGAAAAGCCCTCTAAGATCACTGAGTCCAACCATCTCCCCAGCACTGCCAAGGCCACCACCAAACCATGTCCCCAAGTGCCACACCCACACGGTTTTTAAATCCCTGCAGGGATGGTGACCCCACCACTGCCCTGGGCAGGCTGTGACAATGCCTGACCACCCTTTCAGTGAAAAATATTTCCCTAATATTCAATCTAAACCTGCCCTGGTGCACATGGAGCTGATTCCTCTCATCCTATCCCTTGTTAGCCGGGAGAAGTGACCGACCCCCACCTGGCTACAACCTTTATCTCCAGGAAACCTGGAAAGCAGCAAACAGAAAGTGTCCCTCACTGGGGAAGCCCAGGGCAGGACAAACACTCTCCTTTCTCCATCTCCTTCTGTTTGTCAGAATGTATTTTTTTATGGCTTTCTCTTATTCCCTTACCTCCATACCACAATTCCTTCTACCCTTGATGCCTTCGTAACAACTGTAATGAATCCTGCCTTCAAAATTACTGTTCCTCTGATTGCCAGGCTGAGCAGCGAGCCTGAAAATCAAGACTCAAAATGCAATGGAAACTTTGGAACTTCCCCACTGCTGATTGGATTTTTTCCCCCTCTCCTCCAGGCTATGAGGGTGCAAACAAATTTATTAGAAATTCTCCCATCAGGGTATTTTTTCAATTAGATGTTTGCCAGTTATGCACCAGCCAGGTAGAGCAGATAAGTAATGTGCTCTCCCTCTTCTCATTATTGTTTCGCTACAGAATGCACTTCGAAACAATCAACCCCATCATTCTGGGTAGATTTACGGTAGAAACAGAAATTTTAATATTTCCCTTTGGTTATAAACGCTTCCTCCTTCTTTCCTTGGCTCCAGCTCCTGTTCCAGGCCTGGATGCAGCCATTCATCACCCTCCGTACCCCAAAACCAATCCAACCTGCACTGAATGATGTGCACATGTGAAGTGGCAGGGATCATTTCCAAGTCCTAATTCAAAAGGAACATCCTCTTGTGCTTTTGTCTTAATCACCCTTTTGCTCTGTTGCAATTACTTAATTTTATTATTCTTTGGCTAATAGGAGCAGCCTATTAAACAAATCAGTGGCTGTGGCTGATTCTCACCCTCTCCTGCATGAAATGAGCACGGAGCTGAGGAGGGGAGGGAAAAGAAAAGAGTGAAAGAAAAAGGGAAGGGGAAAGGGAAGGTGAAGAAAAAGGAGGTGGGAGGAGAAAAGGGTAACTCAGAAGGAAAAGGGGAAGGAACTCTGAGGGAAGTGCCCCAAATTGTACCAATTCTGTCAACAAAGTTAAATAAACACCATCAAACTGCCTTTGTCTGCAGGTGACATGAACTCCAACCGAAAGTAAGGGCAAGACTCCACCTCGTGCTGCAGGAGGTGACTTTGCCTGGCACTGATGGATGAGCACATGGATGCTGCCAACCCCACTCAGGGAGGGAGTCCCAGGGACACCAGGGTGATGGAGACCAAGCTTCAACTGCACCCCTCCATGGGACACACTGCCGTGTATTTTGGGTCCAAGCAAAAGATAAAAGGACAGTTCTATTCGGTGAGAAAACACCCTCTGAAATTCATTTTTTTCATGGAGAATTTAATTAAAATATAATTCTTTTCCTACAGCTCTTCCAGGAGAGCTGTAGCTGGCACTGCTGCTCTATCAGCCCATACAGGGAGCTTGATTCAGATGTTGTTGTAAAAAGCACTTTTAAAATTTTTATTGCTTTTCTAGACTCACTCTGGTTTGTTGTTTTTGCTCTACAGCATTATTTTCAAACCTGTAAATGTGCCCAGAGGTCACACGGGTCCCATGTTAGCAAGATGAATATGAACAAGAAAAACAAATGCAGGCAGCAGGCTGGGACAGACCCCAAGGTGCAGCAGCTGTGGGATCCCCAGCTCTGTGCAAACATGGAGAACAAATGTTTGCTAACTGGGAAGGACCCAGTGGAAAGAAACACAACCTCCTGCCAAGATTCCAAGAAGGTGTTACTTTTTCCTGGATGGCACTGCCAGCTTGTACAATTTTATTATGAATCTCATCACATCCTTTTATTTCCTGAGAGCCATGAACTGAGATGGAAACTTCAGCTCTGTAAGGAATCAAGGAATCACGGATTGGTTTGGGTTGGAAGGGACCTTAAAGATCATCTGGTTTAACTCCCCTGACATGGGCAGGGCCACCTGCCACCAGACCAGAACATGCTGGCAGAATTCATACCAGGAATAGCTTCTGGGATACGAGAAAGATCTCAAAAGGCTTCCAAACTTTTTATTTCATTTCATTTTAATTTATGTGTGGTGGGTTTGGGGTTTTTTTGGTTTTGAGGGGTCTTGCCTACATTTTGACATTCATTGTTGGCAATACTAGACCAGAGCACCATAACTGCAAGTCCACTGAGATTCTAGAGCTTGGAAAAGTGACCTGTTGTTACAAATCCAGCAGTAACTAAGAGCCATCATCATCAAGGGACTACCAAATGACCACTTTAATAACAAACCAGATGCTTCCAGTATTCCTACTGCTCAGAACTACAAGCACTTGCCTCTGTTTTGTCTCCTTGTACCAGGACACAGGAGATGGGCAGCAGGTTCCCTCTCATGACAACCTCATTTCCAAACTGGGTGCACTGGGAATACCACCTTTCACTGGAGATTCTTGGAATGCAGCTAGGTTTGGTGTCCAGCGAGCTGCACCTCAGCCACCACCACCAGCAAGACACGAGTGACCCAAAATAATGTCATGCAAGAAATGCCTGCAGGTTTTTAGTGAATAAAAGTTAAGATACAGGAAAACTTGTGGAACACAATCCATATTTAATAATCCTAATTTAATAACAGAATAATAATAATTGCAGCCCATGTGTTGCTGGAGTTCACTCAGTTGCCTCTGATGCCCACCATGGGGAAACATAACTCCTCTTTAGAAGGTGTTACAGAAGTAGTTTTAACCACAACTCATTTTTATCAGCATTATTTGAGCGGCACAACCACACTCTGCTCTAAGTGCACTTTGGCCATGGCACTTCCAGCCCTGCAGCCCCATGATGCTGTCCCTGCATACCAGGAACAGCCCTTTGGGGGATCCATGCCCAGGGATGCTGGTGCTGGCAAGGATCCTCTCTGCACACATCCCTGGGACGTGAAATACTCCCTTCAGCCCTGTCCCTGCCAGCGCTGCTGCTGGCTGAGCTGCCGCTGCAAATTCCTGCAGGAGTAATTTAGCTTCCCACCTCTTCAGGGAATACATGGCTGAGGTTAGCTTAATCTCTTTAACTGCAGTTTCCCCATTAAGGTCTTTACACAACCTCTGGCCCGAAGTGATCTACTTAGCATTATTTATTTGTGTGCTGAAATGCTTGGAGAGCCCCTCTGCTGATCCTGTCAGGGAGGGTCAGGAGTTCAGCAGGAGATTTACAGCTCCCCCCAGGAGTGCCCTGTGAGGGAGGCTCAGCATCTCCATCCCAGCCAGCCTGGACACACAGTGTGATCTGTGTGGGGACAAATGGCATTAACAGGGAGCACGACCCCACAGCAGGTGCCAGAGGCAGAACACGAGCCCGGCATCCACAGGAGCCAGGGAGGCTTTAAGGGGCTGAGTTTTCTGCAGACAGCCAATATTCTCATGTATCAACCCAGGGGAAATTCAGATTGATATAATTGAAGTCTTAAGGCTTAGAGCCTTATAGTAAAAAGTGGCCTGTTTGGTTGATTTGTTTAAGAACAATTTACAAGTTGGATAAAAGCCTGGTACCAGTTATTTCTCAAATACACCAGGAGCAGGAAACCTGCAGAGCTGGTGGTGCCAAGGCATGGCAGAGGTTGCCAAGAAACTACAACCAGGTGGGAAAGACAGAAATGATCTGCACCAGCTTGGACACTGATGGAGTGTGTATTCAGAAATTCCCAAACTGGAGCGTCTCCCTTGGAAAGACCCATCTGAGAAGCTCTCACACTGGGATGGCCAGCAGGAAAACATATAAATCAAACCAGGGAAATCCTAAGGAATCCCCACAGCCAAGTGACATTCACCCACCTGCTGTAAAGCAATGCAAGGGAACCTTGGGCCCCTCATGGCAAGAAGGACATGGAGGGGCTGGAGCGTGGCCAGGGAAGGGAACGGAGCGGGGAAGGGGCTGGAGCACCAGGAGCAGCTGAGGGAGCTGGGAAGGGGCTCAGCCTGGAGCAAAGGAGGCTCAGGGGGGCCCTTCTGGCTCTGCACAAGTCCCTGACAGGAGGGGGCAGCCAGGGGGGGTCGGGCTCTGCTCCCAGGGAACAGGGACAGGAGGAGAGGGAACGGCCTCAGGCTGGGCCAGGTCAGGTTTAGATTGGAGATCAGGAAAGTTCCTTCACTGCACTG
>WBMZ01001529.1:110106-164021 GCA_013400975.1 Atrichornis clamosus
CACTTGGGGATTTAGTGGTGGCTTGGCAGTGCTGGGTTAATAGTTGGGCCTGATGATCTCAGGGGTCTTTTCCAACCTAAATGATTCAATGATTTTAAAAGTGGTGCATAATCTGCCTTCACTCCCAAACAAATGGGACTGGGAAGGGGACGTGCCAGCATGTCCAACTCCCTCAGTGGAGTTCCAACACACCCCAAGGAGGCACAAAGGGAGCCCAGACGAGGGACCTGGTGCCTTACAGCCCACTGAGTGCTTGCTGAAGGGTCAGCGAGTCCCTAGAAAAGGTGAAGTGATCCCTCTGGTTGGACTTCTCACAAGGTTCCTCAAAAACCAGCCCTAAACCCCAAACCCCAACTCGTCCTGGGAGCCAGGGGAAGGTTCTCCAGCTCACAGCCAGTGAAAAGACACTCAGTAGGTTTTAGCAAGCAGAGGATCATGGGCCACGGTCCATCTGCACTAAAATCTATCCAGTTCATAATATAACTGATCTAGAAGGCTTCAGTTTATTAATGAGACAGAAATTATTCAGGCTAGCTGAAACTAAAAGCGACTTTGAATAGCTCTGCATTAGGACTCTTGCAGCACTAAGTGGCACTGAGGAAATGGAAGATTAAATTTAATGTCAATAAATGCAAAGTAATGCACTGGAGAAAAGCAATCCCAACGACAGCCACGACAATGGGTCTTAAAAATAGCTGTTGCTGTCCAGAAGAGAAACTGTTCTGGAGAGTTCACTTCCAACTTTTGCTCAGACCTCAGCAGCTGCCAAAAATGCCATTCAAGTTTTAAATGCAATTAGGAAAAGAGCAAAGAATGAAAGATCAAGAATTATTTTAGGATCTGTACTATTAGAAGAAGGAGAGAGGGCAATCACAAGGAGGATCCAAGGTGTGGAAAAGCATATACGAATAAGGAAAAAGGGGCAATAAAGGGATAGAAGGGTGATAGAGGGATTCAAAAAAGATGTACATGAAAAAATGAGATGAGAATGGGGAGTGTCTCTTTTCTGGTTCTCACAGACAAAATCAAGGAGGCAGACACAGAAATTATTAGCAAGCGAAGTTAAACGCTTCCAGAGAAGTTCTTCATGCTGGGTGCAACAACAAAACCTCCTGCTGCAGGATCTGTGGCCTATAAGGATCCGGAACAGCAACTGGACAAATGAGAGATGAACAATAAACCCAGCCCCTGACCTGTGGGCTGCTGGAAGCTCTGTGGGCAGATATAATCTCATTAGATATTACAAAAACCATTTTTTAGTACGTGGGTGGTCAAATATCATTGTAGGATATCCATCCCTGGAGATCCTCAGAGCTCAGCTGGACCAGGCACTGCACAACCCCATGTGGGTGGCCCAGCTTTTCTTGGGGGGCTTGGGACACCCAGATGTCCCTCAGGCCTGGCAATATTTGGTGTTTGGGTGCTTCTGTGACATGACATCGTGCAGTGCTCACCCAGGCAGCCACACAGACCTCCATCCCAAAAGCATCTCCAGCATCCCCTTTTACTCTCCTGAGCTCAAATGCCACCAGTATTCGAGTGACAGCATTCATTAATCTAAGAGACTGACTGGTTTTCTGTGAACGCTGCACAGAAAATTATTGTTATTACATTATTTGGGGGGGAATGAGGCCTTAAACTCATTTACCTGGATCTTTCAGAGCCTTGCAAAGGAGTTCAAGCTCTTCACATGCACACACAAAAACCCCGTCCACTGAAAGCTACAGGGAGCAGCAGAATTTAGTCTTAAGACTGACATGGAAATAGATTAATTTTTTTTTCCCATTTCATATTCTAATTACAATTCTTCTCCCCCTACTATTTTCTGTTCTCATTACAGTCTTAAAATTGCTCTGCAAATTCTGTACCTTATTCTGCTCTTCCTACCATCTTTGTCATGGAAATGAGAAACAGAATGTATAAGCATGAAAATATTGCAGAGATCAAAATTCTGCTTAACCCTTTCTCGTGCGACTCTAGAAAGAAACCAAAGCAGCACAGAGCAGCTAATCCTCCATCCAGCCTCCTCTCCTTCCCCCAGCTGCACTGAGGAGTACGATGCTCAGGGAAAGGGTGATTAATTTAAAGGCCAAAGTCACTCACTGGTTACACCTCCCTGTGCATGGAGGAGGGCTTGGGGTTTTCAGCTTAGCAGGTTTTGCCCCTGAGGGCAGACCTTGATCTAATGCATTCTGACTGCGTTCAGATGATGGTGTTTAGCTTTTAGCCTGGTGTAATGCTGCCGGGGAGAGGTTGCTGCTGGTGCTTGGAGCTGCCCTGGTGCAGTGAGTGCTCAGGCGAGCTCCATCCTCCTCCTCTTCCGTGGCACTGAGAGCTCACCAGAGCTGGCCAAAGCAAACCATTCCCGATTTTTCTCCAAGTCTGAGCATGGATAAGGAAAGCAGGCTGCTGGGAGGTGAGCAGCATCCCCTGCTCTCACCCAGCACCTCCCCAGCCCATCGCTGACCAGCTCAACGCCGTTTATTTTGCAGCAGTGCCACTGCAAGGCTCAGGCATGTACATCACTTCCTTTTTGAAACCAAACAACAAGCACATCCTGAGTTGTTTATCACAGGTGCTTGAGGAGTTCATCTGCAAAAAAATGCAAACTCCAGGCCCTTGCTAAGCTGGTCCTTCACCCATCAGCAGCTGAATGAGTGGGAGAGCTGAAGGAAGCCAGTGCCCTGCTGGGGAGGGAGGAGGGTACAGGGATGCAGCACCATCCTGGCATTGGCCTGGTGTGTATCAAATAAATACAAGAAGTGATCATGAGAAATAACTGCACTGCCTGCTCCACCAGCAACACTTGTAACTCACAGGAAACTAAGTGAGGCAGAAAACACACAAAGATCTAAAAGAAGCCGTGGAGAGTCTGTGCTAGAACAGTGCCAGCGTCAAAGGCACTCAGAAACATTGTTTTCTGCAAGAGAAAACCTCAGGGCTGAGATAAAAATAGAGCTTATACCTGTCTGCCTGGGAAGCAGCTCTCTGGGAGTCTTTTATGGAGACACTGATTTCGACAGCAGAACAACAGCCCTGGCTGCAAGCAGAGGTACCACTGGAGAGGGGCTCCACACGGCCACTGGGATAGCCAAGGAGCAAGGGAACAGCAGGGAATGAAGAAACCTGAAGCAGGGAAGTTTTCCCACCCTCTAATTTGGTCCCCTCTGCCCAGGGAGCGCACAGTGCGGGCAGAGATGCTCAGCTGTGCACCCGAAGTGAATTCCTGGATGGAATAAAAGCAGTTCCTTGGGGAGCGAGGGTGGCAGCTGCCAGCACAAGCAGTCGCTGGGTGACGCTGGGTTTGACGTACGCACACGGAGCAGGAATGGGTTTGGAAATCTCTATTTATCTTTTCTCGACTGCACAGCAAGTAAATAACGAAGCAAATAACGAGGAACAGAGCTGTCAGAGGAGCAGGGAGATGGCTCAAAGCTGTGCACTGTTCAAGGCCATGTGCTATGGTTCCCATCCCGATGCCTTGCTGGCAGCTGTACAGGTTAACAACCTGGTCCCCAAGTACCTCCTAACCCACTCCAATAATTCATAAAATCACACATGCCACTCAATTGACGTTCCTAAAGAAAAGCAGTAACTTTAATTCACACCACAACCCCTGTTCTTTCAGCACAGATCAGATATTAGAAGGAGATTCTTTACTCAGAAGAAGTAAAGGGCCTTGGGAGGCCCTGGCACAGGGTGCCCAGAGAAGCTGTGGCTGCCCCATCCCTGGAAGTGTCCAAGGCCAGATTGGAGCAACCTGGTTTAGTGGAAGGTGTCCTTGTCCATAGCAGGGGAGTTGGAACAAGATGAGCTTTAAAGTCCCTTCCAACTCAAACCTTCTGCCAAGAGAAAGTACATTTCTGCCCCCCAGAATTCAAGATCATGTATATTTTCTTCTGTTGTAAAGCATAAGGGAAAAGAATAACCGATTTTTCAAGACCATGGGGAGCATTATGCAAAACCAGCTAGCTGGGAGGGGAAAAAAATAAACCAGAGATCTTCCATGCCAGTCATTTAGAAAATAGTTTCCAACACACAGATATTTGGCACCAGCAAAACCTTGATTTCTGTGGTTCTGCACTCCACTTTATATGCAAATATAGTCCTGCAGTGGTACATAGTATGACTTGCAAAAAAAAAAAAAGCTGACAAAGTACAATCCATTTCACAATGTTTGGACATGTTCATGACTCAAAAAGAGTAAAACTAATGAAAATCAAGATTTTTAAAGACAAAATAAAACCCAAACTCGAAAAAAGGGCAATAGGACGATAATTTCGGAAATCACAAGGTCAGGCTGGACGGGGCAACCTGATCCAGAGGAAGGATTCCCCTGACTGGGGGCTGCTCTGACCATGTGGTTCCATGTCCCTGAGATGGGAAAAACCCTGGGAAGCAGAGGATGCAGCGGGTTGGGAGCAGGGTGGGGAAGGTGCAGATGTAGAGGGTGCACGGTCTCCCCTCCCTGCGGGGAAGGCTGAGGCTGGGGCTGCAGCACCCGAGCTGCAAACACAGCAGCAGTGCTGGAACCTCACCCGCACCCGGGAGCCAGGCCGTGCAAAGCCAGGGCTCTGCAGGAGCTGAAGCTCAGCAGCCTTTCCCACGGGCAGTAACATCACACGGGAAAGGTGCCTGCCCAGGCAGCAGCACCACATCCTCACAGCCCTGACTTCTGACCTGCTGACTGAGGCTGCTCTCACAGAGCTGCTGAGCTGTGCTTCCAGGGGGTTGTGCACGTCACAGCCCCACCAGCCATCACCCCGGCCTCGACTGCCTTGGTCCACGTGTTGCCCCCAAAGCTTCATTCCCAACCTCAGCTACTGAGTATGAACCACTCACCTCCTCAAGCACTTCTAATTTCAGCTTTTTTTCCTTTTTTGATCCCTCTCTCTGCTCATTTTATTAATATTTCCACCAGATTTTACTGCCCTGTAACTTTTTCATTAGGGCTAAAGGTATTTTGTGCTTCCTGCAGCCAAGCTGGCCTCAGGTTTACTTGTTAAATATCTCCCTCAATGCTGAAAATTCTCAACATCTTAAAAAGACAGTTACAAACTCATTAAAATTAATGAAACTAATCAGAAAGAAGCACCTCTGATTATTATTATTATGCCCCTGCTTCACTGTAAATAATTGAATAAAGATATTTGTATTACTATTATTATTATCATCATTACTATTATTAACCCTAACAAGAAGTTTAAAGCACGTTGATGAGAAAGAGAAGAGAGCAGCTTTGCCCAACTAATTAATGACTTAAATAAAAATAAACAAAGGGAGTCTTCCTGATTTTAGCAAAGTCCTGCCTTTTTCCAAGCAGTTAAAAGCAAGACTGACAGCTTTATAGATAGGGAAATGGGCAGATAAGATAAACACGCACAATACAAACTTGTCCAAAGCTTTTACAGTCTTTCTCTGCACCACTTCCAGCTCATTAAATTACAGTATTACTATAGATTTGCAGCAAAATTATCTTTTATCTCGTCTTCTTTTAAAGCTATTTGGCATTTGCTGGTATTTTCTATTATAAATCTAATTGCAGATTCCAAACAGACAAGGGCTCATTAAGCCTTAATTATGCACATGTTGTTTTCAACAAACATTTTCATTTGGACTGCTGTGAGCTGTAATTGTTCCGAAGGCACTGCAGCCTCCCATTACCCACTTCCCTGGGATGGCAAAAGCTACTTTCAAGTAGGTCAAGGCTCAGCTGAAAAAAAACCTTTGGCACCCGTGGAGTTTGGGTTGTGCTGTTCCAGTGGGAATGTTGGCAGGGACGCCCACTGGGATGGTACCCACCTGCACCCAGCCCTGTTGTGGGGTTAACCACAGATTCCTGGAAGGGTTTGGCTTGGAAGAGACCTTTAGAGATGAACTGTTCCCAACACCCCTGCCGTGGGCAGGTGGAGGGGAGCAGGGGGGGAGCTCTGGACATGGGATGGGGAGCGGGATGGATGCTAAAGTCAGTGGGGGTGATGTGCCACAGCGCACAGAGGTGCTGCTTGCCTTTGGCTACAGTTGGGAAGCAGGACTTCTGCTTGGCAGCTCCGGCTGGGAACAGGCTGCCCAGGGCAGTGGTGGATAACCATCCTTGGAAGTCTTATAAATATGAGCAGATGGGGCACTTCACAGTATGGCTTAGTGGGCACGGTGGTACTCGGTGGAAAGTTGGACTTGAGGATCTTGCAGGTCTTTTCCAACCCTAATGATTCCATGATTCAGGCACCTCTGAGGATGCTGCCAGCTCAGCCCAGCGTGTGGCACGTTCTGCCCCAGCCCAACCCCAGGTCTTCATCCAGCCACATCTCACAGCGTCGCCACAAGCACCACACAACAAAAATGTTTCAGCCCACCCAAAACCAAACGAGGGTGCTGGGGAGCCCCTCGCACTTCTTGTTGGAGCCATGGTTATGCTTCCACTCTGAAATAAGTAACCCACAAACAGCAGAGCTTTCATTAGCAGCTGTTAGTTTCCTCCTAACAGCACCAGAGCTGCATTTGCTCAGACTCAAGATGTTACCAGAGCAGGCAGGAGCTGCAGGATGGCAACACCAAGGTCCTGGGCCCTTCCAGCCTCACCCACCCCTGGGACCCCTGGGCTGCAGTGTCCAGGTCAGCAGAGTGTGGCCCTGCCCCATCCCATCTCTCCTGTCACCACGTGCTAACCTCACCAGCCTCCCCCAAACCTCTTCACGGGAGGAAAAGCTCCTAATAAATAATTTCCCATCTAATTAAGGGTTAGGTCTCCAAAGGCAGGCTGAAGGTGCTGGCTGCTGCCGGACCCACGATTTTGACAGGTTTTAGCACCACTGAAAACAGCACAGTGCAAATACAGTCAGTGTTGCAACTTCTACCCTAAATTCCTGGCAGCCAGGTATCCAACAAACTACCTCAGGACAGGAGAGGTGCCCAGAAAAGGCCTTGCTTCATTAAGAAGGTAGTATTCCCCCTTCTTCATGTTTCTTTCTCTCTTCTCCGTGTAGGACATGACAAATCATGTCCTGAAGACTCGTGTTGCACTGTTGGAAGGAAAATGTGTCAGAGTAAGCATGAAAACTTATGGCCTTGCCTTTGAAAAAGAGAACTTTTCAAGCACTAATTTGACCTAGAAAGGTTTTCTAGGTCATTTTGACTTGGCATGTATATGCCTGACCTACTAAATCTACCACAATAAAATTACAGAGTTCGTTTCAGCCTGTCGGTGTCAAATCATTCATAAATTCAGATGCACTGTTTACCAAACTGCTATTCATATATTCACAAGGAAGGTCTCGCCAGGCTCCTTCTGGGGGGAAGGATTTGCCCTGTTCAACATTCACTCATGCTGAGAAAGGCAAAACATAAAAGCTGCCCTGACAAGCTGAGTTCCCATCTTCTTGCCACAGCCCTCGCCCTCAGATCACACAGGATTTATGGCTGCGCCACCCCTTCCAGGGTTGTTGAAACTGCCCAGACTGGCCTGCTGTGGCTGTGCCACGGGGAGGGAACCCCAAGGCCTGGCTGTTGTCACTGTTATGGGTACAGGCACTAATCAGCACAGCCACACTAATGAAGGAAAGTCAGCCCCTGTTGAAATCCTTGTGCTCCAGCACTCTGCATCCTGCCTGAGACACCACAGAGGTGACACTGGAGCTGCCACCAGAATGGCCCTGAGGAGTCCTACGTGGGCTCTACAAAAAAATGAAGCTCATGCTCAGCCTGCCAGGACACACAGAGGAGTTGTGGTTGGTGGTGCTGCCTGCCAGTCACAATTCCCAACACCAAAGGGTTTCCTTAAATCCACTTTCTTAAATCCACTCTAACATTTATTAATTCTCGTACATAATCCAAGCAACGCCTGTTAAAGGAACAATTGTGAGGGGTATTATGGGATATTGCTGTCCATGACCGTGTGTGTTGGGCTGTCACAGCAGCTGCCAGCGGGGCTTCATCCCCTCTCCAGAGGGGAAAGCATCACCTGAGGGACCAAAGGGACTCCAGGGCTGGGTCCTTGCGGGCAGCCCTCCCCACCACGGGGCACTTCCCACCAGCACACATGAGGGCTGCTGTGTATGGATGTGCTGGATCCAGTCTTCATCCACATAAGCACATTTTCAGCCCTGGGATGGATCCTGGCCCTGAGCTCACTTGCAGCCAACACCTTCAAATAGGGGTTGGAAGGCCAGGTGCCTTGAAAAGCTGGAGGAGATGGGTGCCCAGCCCCACTGACCATCTCCCAGCATGTCCACTCTGTTTGCACCAGCGGGGTTGAGCAACAGGGACTGTCCCATAACTGATGTGTCCATGGCACTGCCCCACTGTCCCATAACTGGTGTGTCCATGGACTGCCCCACTGTCCCACAACTGGTGTGTCCATGGACTGCCCCACTTCAGCCAGGCACCAGGAAAGGCTTTACCAGGAGCTGCACAAAAGGACAAACCCTCTGCACAGAGTCCATTTTGGGACTCATTCTTGACTGCTGGTCACACCTGGGGCAGCCCAGGTGACCAGGTAGGCTGGCACAGGGCACCACCAGCAGCTTTTCCCTCTTCCTTGGTTGCAATTTCTTCCTGAGCCACAGGATCAGGAGCATATCTCCAAAGGCACATCCAGCTCAGGAACCAAAGAGCTCACAAAGGAGCAGTTATCTGCACAGTGCCACCATGAAGCATGGCCTTGGGCAAGGAGTTGTCCACGAGGTCAAGGCATGGGTAGAAGAATCCATTTTTCCTTCCTCACCACAGCAGAGCGGGGTCAAGGGACCTCTTTACGTGCCACCCCACAAGGGTGTGGATGTAGCGGGAGGGCTGTGCCAACAGGGACAACACCAGAGCTGCACCCAGTCCTGCTGCTTCCCAAACTGGTGTGATGCCCCCAAGGGCACACAGGGGACAGCCACCACCTCATGGGCTGCTCAAAGCCTTCACAGGGTTTCATGGTCCTTCTGCATCATGGAAGCAGATCTGTTAAAACAGATCAAGGCACAACACCCCCAAAACCAGGGTTTAATGAGATGATACTCTAGCTCAGCTCTGACATCTCATGAGATCATTGTGAAGTCCCTGTTTCCAGAGGAAAGGACTCTCTGCTCAGGTTTCCACCGTGCCTAAGTCAGACACCTAAAAAAAATCACATTTACTAGCTAACAAGATTAGTATCCCACACTTTCTTCAGAACCATTTAGTGGGGAAAGTGATTTCCACCATCACTCTGCATCCTGGTTCAGGAAGTCACACTGAGACTTCAGGCCCTCCAGTGAATGTTTCATTTTATATTTCAGCTGCACCTCTATAAAAGACACCTTTTTTTCCCCACTTCCAAATTTTTTGTAACTATTAAGAGAAAGAATCCTTTTTGTTCCAATAGGGAGCAGTAGGAATTATACCAGTGCTACGTTACGTGGTACAACAGCCAAAGACTCTGTTTCAGTTGAACTCTTTTACATCAATGAAGGGTTTTTTTAATCTGAGTTCACATTATAAAGATTTAAGCATCCTGCAGAGATGAAAACACTTAATTTGTTACTGCCTGGGCCTAATCTTTTGTTTCCCTCGGTTGCCCTGCAACCTGTCCCTCTGTGATCCTCTAATGCTCCACATGCTGCATCTTCTCCACCTGCTAATTACAGGCTCCATTGTGCCAGATAATTCAGCCCCAGTGAGGCTGCAGGGTGGTTATGTATCTCCAGACCGTGTTTTGCTGCTGACTCCAAAAACAGAGGAATTAATCACCTTCTCCAGTCACTAAGTGGGACCAGACACTCGTGTGCTCATTGGAAAGGAAAACAAGTTTGGTTCCTTTAAGCAAAACATAATGAATCTCCCAGAGAGCAGGAAGCTCATAGTTTATATTTCTTGGAAAATAGTCTATTAATATATTAAGTCTAAAAATATAGATATAAATCTTTTCAAGTCACAGTGGAAACGAGATGCAACGTGGTTGGCTCTGAAGGACGCTGCGAGTGCTGACACAGACGAGCCCCCAGCAAACACTTTCTGTGCAAATCACATTTTGCTGCCTGCCAGGGCTGTAGTTTCAGTCTGCATGGAGATATTTACTTCAGGCAGCCCAGAAACCATCATTTTGGTACATCATTTCCATCCATCCATCCATCCATCCATCCATCCATCCATCCATCCATGCCTTGGCTCTCAGAGCAGCCTGGGACATGTTGTCCACCAACCTCTGCCTGCACCCCACAGCCCCCTGACCCAGCATGACACATGAGTGTATTTAATTACTTTCCCCTAAATTCAGAAATCAGGCTCCTTGTGTCTTTCCTGGGGAGATTCTGCTCTCCCACCACTGCAAAGCCACGGCCCCACCAGCCAGTGAAGAGGATGGCCTCAAGCACATCCCTCTGCCCTTCTCCAAGGCTTCCCAACCAGGGTTTCTGATGATGTTGAGGGATAAAGACTCAGACCACCCACCCCAAACATCCCATTAGGACAAGCATTTTATCAACAGCTTAAACTCCAGTTTATGTCACAGTGAGAGCATTTTTAGCTTTGCCTCTCCAAGAACAAGAGTCCCAAAGGAGCCCATAAAATGTGACAGACACAAAATCACCAGGGCTGGCACATGCTACATCTGTCCCTAAGAGAGACTTGGAAAGCAAACCTGAAAATAGGGAAAACTTAAGAGTCGTTGTAGAGTGAGGAAGACTGGTGACAACAAAACAGAGCCAGGGGAGGTGGATGAGATTATGACGGCCCCACAGAGCATCCTGAGGGCTCTGACAGAACCAGTGTGTCGATGCTTTCCAAGGTTTCTTCTCAGAGCTCTCTACAAAGAAAACGTGAAGCTTTGAACCCACCTCAGTTCGAGTTTCAGCCCATTTCAATGAAGGGGCGTTTTCGTCACACCAACTTCCACTGCCGGGGATGTTTAACTGAAATTTCATTTAAATACAGCTGTTCTGAGAGGAACTGATTTAAGTCTAAATTATTACAACTGTGATCTCAACTGTGTGAAGAGTTCCCATACCAAGCTGTGCTTTGGTTTAACCAAACTGGGCTTTAGATGTGGGTGACACTGTACACAGACCTGATGCTGCTGAGGGCCTTGACAAGACTAAGCCCAGGACTTCTTTTTTGAGAGGGAAATAATTAACAACACACCAACAGAAGTATTTAACCGGGTCTCCTGTTGCTCAATATCTTTATTAATGACCTGAAAACTAGGCTGCAGAGTGAAACAAAGTTTGCAGATGAAAAGAACATTATTTAGGTTAATTACATATGAGGAAGACTTGGGAATTTCTGAGCCACCTAACCAAGCAGAAGGGAACATCACCGCCAGAGAAAACCTGTGCTGACAAATCCAGACCAGCCCATGCAGAAATGAGAGGTTTGAAATTCTTCTAGACTTTAGCAGCGGGTAAATTAAGTGAACATTAAGTGATAAGACCAACTATCATGTCAGCTGCCCCATGCAAACCTCCACTGAAAGTGCAGCAATAGCAAAATGATAGAGTGCAAAAATAACAGGTCAGAAAAGAACACAGAAAATCCTGTAACGTTGTTATCCAAACTGTCAGCACACACTTGCTTCAGGTGTTGAATTCAGTTCCAGTCCCTCCGTCTTAGCAGAGAGCGAGATGAAAAAACAAGGAAAGAAAGATGGGAAACCAAAGCCCTGGGGCAAGAGAGGACATTTGAAATACAGAGGTGTTTCATGGGAGAAAAAAAGGAAAAGGCCTTGTTTTGTCAAAAAAGGAGGTTGCAAAGACTTATGACAACATATAAAATAATTAATTTTGGCAAATCATTTGATGCAGGGATGTGAGTCCCCAGCATAGGGGCTATTCCTGGGAAAGGGCAGTGGCAGGAGCTGGTGGGACCCCCAGTGCCCCAGGAAAAAGTGCTCTAGTCTTGCCCAAAATGGGCTAGTTTAGAGACGATATCCCCACATGTAAAATCCAGATAATTGTGTTTATCTCCAGCACTGTCATTAATCACTTCACGATGCTCCTGCGAGGAGCAAAGCGCAGGCATTCACTGGAAGGAGAATCCCCCCTGTCCTGCCCACTCCAGCCTCGTATTTCCAGTTTTGTAATGCAGCTGCAGCTCCCACTTGGGGCTGGGTCAGAGCCATGATTCAGAGTGAAACAAATCAGGGCTCTGAACACTGAAAGCAGAATTTCAGGTTAAAAAAACACTTATATATTTGAAGCAGAAGATAATACTTATAGGAAAACAAAAGGGGACAAATTCACCTCTGGCTTTGGAATTACCTCTATGAGCAGTTTCGCTCCACCCACTTGAACAACCAAAAAACCCCCACAATGTTTTCAAGACAGTTTCATTTCAGAGCACTAAAATCACATTCTGAGCCAAGAAGTGTGAGAAACTCATAAGTACCATAAAACCATCCCTGCTTCAGGTTGTCTGGGGGGCTTTGTTTCCACAGTGGTTTCCTGCGCTTCAAGGAGACAAAGCTCTTTCTATTCCACCAAGTGATGGTGCACCTCACACAGGGGAGCAAAGCCTGATTAGGATGGAGAGGAAAAAGTCCAGGTGCCCAGCATGGAGACATGAAAGCCCACCATGAGACCCAGCCTCCTGATGCTCAGAACCATCTGCTTCTCCCATCCCAGGTGTGGTGATAGAAAACAGAGGAGCACGTGGTTACATCATAGAAACCCTGAGTGGTTTGGGTTGGAAGGGACCTTAAAGACCATCTCGTTCCACCCCCTGCCATAGGCAGGGACACCTCCCACAAGACCAGGTTGTTCCAAGCCCTGTCCAGCCTGGCCAATGGTCATTGGAGACCAGGGAGCTGCTGGGTCAACACAGCTGTAGTTGCACCAACAATGCTCATGCAGGTTCATTCAACATGCCAGGGGGAGGAGCAAGGGCTGAGCCATAGCAAAGAGAGAGAATGCAAGGCAAAAATCCAGTTTGGGCAGGTTTCCTTGCCCTCCTTCCCACGAACACAGGCTGAGAGTTGGGGGTGTTCAGCCTGGAGAAGAGAAGGCTTTGAGGGGGACCTCAGAGCCCCTTCCAGTGTCTAAAGGGGCTTCAGGAGAGCTGGAGAGGGACTGGGGACAAAGGCCTGGAGCGATAAGGGGGAATGGCTTCCCACAATAGAGGACAGAGTTAGATGGGATATTGGGTAGAAATTGTTCCCTGTGAGGGAGGGGAGGCCCTGGCACAGGTTGCCCAGAGAAGCTGTGGCTGCCCCATCCCTGGCAGTGTCCAAGGCCAGGTTGGACGGGGCTTGGAGCCACCTGGAATTGTGGAAGGTGCCCCTTCCCATGGCAGGATGTTGAACAAAGATGATCTTTAATCCCTCCAACCCAAACCATGCCAGGCCCTCCCCAAACAGGACAGCTCTTCCAGCATCTCCCAAACACCTCTCACCAAACCAACCACGTGACTCCAGCCAAAACAAGGGGCAGGAGGAAAGGAGTGAAACGACCCAGTCCCACAGAGCTGAGGCTGCTGCTTGCTGCTGGTTGCAGGCTGTGCAGCCAAACCCTTCCCCTGCACCCTGCAGTGGCAGCAGGCTCCCGCCAGCTCCACATCCAACTTTCCATTAAGCAGCACCCTGAGTATTTTTAACAAACTCTTCTGTGTGAAGATTAAATTTGCAACACCAACAAAAACAAAGGCAACCACAAAAAGAAAAAAAAAACAACAAAGCACCAATACCCCAAGGAAGCAGCCTGGAGCTCAGAGACTGCTCAGCTCCACAGCAGGTGAAAGCAAAGCCCATGTTTCCAAAAAAAAAAACCCAAATCAACCTCCTGTCATTCAAATAGTATTTGAAAGTGAATGAGATGCCAACCAATCAACTCCCCGTCAGGATTCAAAGAACAGCGTATCCAAACCTCAGGGCTGCGGCCAAGAATATATTTGCAATGCAGGAACACTACAGCAGCAGCAGCAGAAGCCGTTTGCAAGAGTAAATGAGGTTATTTTGGCAGCAGAGCGGATGTAGCAAACAAGCCACTTTAACTGAATATGGTAAACAGAGATGGAGTGATTATAGGAAGAATGAATGTAATCGGGTTCCGAGTTGCTCTGAATTGCCACGACTGCCCACAATATCTGATAAAACCAATGGAAAAAGTTCTGGTTTCCTCTTGCATATAATTGATTATCTTACTGAGATCTACTGGTTTATACACACACACACACTCACAGCCCTCTGAAATTCAGTTACTTGGCGGTGCTGCCAGAAATAACCCAGAGCAGGAGCAGTTAGATGGTATTTATTTTTGTCTGGGGTCACAAACTCCAGAAGTGAGAAAGGATGCAAAGCCCTCTCCCAAAATAAGCACCTGGGAGGTTTGCTGTGAGTAGCTGAGGTGTAACTGCTCTGATCCACACTCAGCCAACACCGCTCCTTACTTGCTTCTAAGACAGGGAGGGAATAATCCCTGGTGGAGGGGGAACATGCTGAGTGCCATTAATCAGATCTACCTCAGGGCTCTCCTGCTTGACAAAGAAATGCTGGCTTTGATTTATAAGAAGAGATGGAAATGTGCCTTTGGAATTTCCTCAGTGCCATGAGTGGGCAAATAAAGATGATGGTGCACAGAAGGGAACAGCTCTGTGCTTGGAGAGGGATATGGGATACAGCCAGGGTGAGCAGTGATTTGGGATGGAGAGGGGACAGAAGCAATGGGCCATGCTCTGTCCTGCCTGTTAAGATTCCTCTCACACAGCTGCCTCAGGCCAGAGGAGTTTTGCAAAGATCAGGTTGGATTTTTGCAGCATCCCATGGCTGCTACCACCTCCTGCCCCAGCCACCCACAGCATCTCTTTGCCTTGGCTTATGCCAGAAGTTATTAAATAACAAAAAACAAACAAAAACAAGTGAAAGAAAACCCAAGTGGACCTACAAGCTCTTCTTGCTGTGGTGACAGGGAATCCTGCAGCCAAAACGTGCCAAAAAGTCAGGCAGGGGATGGCCGGGGCTTGGCAGGGTGCCGGGAAGCACGGCGGGCTCGGCTGCCGACAGCGGGAAGGAGCCAAATATCCACAAACAAGTTTCCTGTCTGAAATTAATTTACTTACTGAAACAGCACTCAGCAAAACCTGTGATTAATATTTTCCTCCCCAGGCTCCTAACATGACAAAACAATAATTAATGAAATATGAAACTGAACCCGAGTTACAGTAAGTTTAAAAATATTATTGTTGCTTTCATCTTCCCTTCTCTTTATCCCTCCCAGTGGTGGGAGACACTGAGCCCTGTGGTCTGCTTCCCAGGACAATGCTCTGCACCAGCAGGAACAGGGGGCTGATTTCTTGGCACCTGTCCCAGGTTACCTGGCACCCTGCTCGACAGAGGAAGTCCAATGGGAGCTCAGGAGGAGGGTGCAGGGAAGGTGCAGGGGAAGCAGCAGGGTGGGGAGCGAGCCCATTCTTTTTGGTAGTGTCCACCCCTGTGGGATAGTGATGAAATGCAATAAACAATCAGAAGGCAGCGGGAGGATTCAATCCTGAATACCACGTGCTGTGCTATTTTGCCCCATGTTTTCAATCCCTACCTTCCTTTAGTCTGTTCCCAGCCATGGCACATCTCTCCCTGGCCATGCTCAGGTCTCACGCGGCCTCCATCCCAAAAGCACTCCCGGGCAAACAGCCGACAGTTTCTAAGGGACCACTCACAGCTGGAATAAACCAGCACAAGAGGGCTTTAAATAACAGCTCTAGCAGCACAACAACTCCTCTCTGGAAAGCTGAGTGGGGACGTGCTTGGAGAGGGAGCCAGCCCCAGGAGAGGGTGGTGGCAAGGTGCCCACGGCCACTCCTGCCATGATGGATGGCAAGGCTGGGATGCTTTATCCAAAACCCATCCTTTGTCCTTCTCAAGGCAGGGACACCTTCCATTAAATCTGGTTGCTCAAAGCCTCATCCAACCTGGCCTTGGACACTTCCAGGGATTGGGGCAGCCACAGCTTCTGAGGGCAACCTGTGCCAGGGCCTCATCACACTCTGAGTCAAAGAACTTCCTTATAACTAATATAAATTTCCCTCCTTTTAAATCTAAATATCTAAATATAATATAATCTAAATATAAGGTCACCTTGAATCCTGTTTACAGACCAAATATTTAAATAAAGCAATTGCTCACGTCTTCCAGTGGACTTTCTCAAATTTTCAATTTTATCTGCATCTCTAAAGCACAAATGGATTGTGTTTTTACAATTAGAGAACACTGTGAGATTGACCAGAGCTAAAAAATTGTGGAAATTACACATATACTGTAAACACCTGCAAATTCACACAGACACACTTAGTATTATATACTTATATATTTATATCCATACATAGAGATAACACCAGAGTCCCACATATATAACCATATACGTGTACGCATATGAACATTAAGACTGGGGGTTAAATTTGTTCCCTTCCTGCTGTACCACTCCTCACAGCCACAGGCACCCAACTGTAAAACCACAAACCCCAGCTCGGAGGCAGCAGGGCAGAGCCCACAGTGTGGGAGTCAGCTCCAAAACCAGGCAACAGGGAACGAATAGGGAAGACAAACTAAATTTGTAAGAGTCTTCCAACTCCTCTCTTTTTTTTTCCTTGTAGTTAACATGGTCTGGGACAAGCACAGCCCAGATGTGACTCACAGAAAGAGATCTGATGCACGAGGCAGGGGACGTGTCACCGTGACGCCTTGTACCTTCACTAATGACTCCGAGATCAATGGCACGGGAGATGAAGAAGAAAGTGATTTAATTTTCAGATCAACAGATTACACAAGTATACAAAGCATTCCCTGTCAAACAAACGCGTTGCCTTGATTCCTTCCATCCTTCAGCTGAGGCAGCAGCAAAACACTATCGCATTGCCCATTTTTCATTCCTTCACTCCTTCTGAGACCCTGGAACGTGAAAGGCCCCACCAGACCTTTATTTTTATGTAGAAAAGACACAAAGCTGATGGAGTATTTCCCTTGCTAATAGGACACTTTGGTGACCCTGATAATTAATTGCCCAGATTGGCTAAACACTCAGAAAAGAAGCACAAAGAAAGAGGAGGAGTAAAAACTTTAAAGAACCAAACCCCATAGCAACTAAATCTTGACATGTGGGTCACGGAGACCAAGGAACAAACTTTAAAATGAGATGGACATAGAAAAAAAAGTGGAACTAGGGCAAGACTATAGCAGAGAGCTGAGGAGAGGAGCCAGGTGATGTGCTGGAGGTAGGGCTTCACTCCCTGCTCCTCACAGGACCTGCTCTAACTCACCTGTGGCCCCAGGATGGGGAGCATCCAGGTGAGGATCACAGATTCCCACCACCCTGAACTTCTGCTCATCATCTGAGGGCTTTTTGGAGGCCTCATTCAGGAACTGGTTTAGTTGAAAACATCAGGTTCAGCACCCAAGCCTTCCAGTCAGCACCACCTTCTGCTTGGCATTGGGTTAGGAGATTTTTTGAGCTTAGTAATTAAAGCCCACTTAAAAGAGTTTCCTCCATCCTCAAGAGCCTCATGATTTACTGTAGCTCCTACTTGAACTCATACATGTCTTGTATTTCCAGACATTATGTAATGAGGTTTTTGTGGTCCATAGAACTTTCTCACTGATCTTCTAAGTTTGCAGCCAACAGCAATGACTGCACACACAAACATTCAGAGGAAAGTTTTCAGGATTTTACTTTAGATACTCCAAAACCTGTCTTATCACACACACACACAAACCTTACTACAATCTATCTCAACATCTAATGGCAGGAAAAGGTTAGAACGACCCAGGTGCAACAGGTTGAAGTTCTGGTGGACCCCAACTGTGTGACCTGTGTTGGCATTGCTTCTCACACCACTAGTCACTAAATCTGACAGAGACGTTGTGGCAGATCACACCAAACACAGGAGGTGATGGGTTACCCAGAGTGCCTGCTGAAGAGCACAAGGAGCTGGGAAGAATAATTTCACAGCTCCCGTGCTGGGCAGGACCAGCACTTCAGTGTGGACTCACAAGGAAGAACAGAAACTCATCTATTCCACTTCCAGCTCCAGCCGCTTTTTCTCAGAGAGCATCTAATACTTGAGAAAAGCACGTAAAACTCAAAACTTTCCTCGAGTCTACCAGGGGACAACAAAGGAGACCACAGACACAAAAATATGGAGTGCTAGTTGCAAGTATCTGTTGATGCCAAAGGCTGGAATCCAGTCTGGCCAGCCTTCCATGCCCAGCGAACCCTTGGTTCCCACAGGTTTCTTCACAGCCCCCTGGAAACTGGAATCTGAAATAGGGAGGTAACCAGGCTGATTTGGTCATGTTAAAATTGCACTGAACTTCCCACAGCTAAACCCATGGCATTGGTATCCAACAGGGAACAGGCCACACGGTAACAACACATAGCTTGAGTTCATTTGTCTTTTTGCTAGGAATAGAAGGATCTAGTTTTTGTAAGTATTAAAAGTTTAAGCTCTGCTCCGGCCAGGAAGCACAGAGTTCCTAATATCTAGGAAAGAGCTTGGAATTAAAGGGGTTTCAACAAATTCACTTAAACTTCCACATGTAAAGAAGAGGAGTTAATTTACAGAATTATCATACAATGGTTTGGGCTGGAAGGGACCTTAAAGATCATCTCATTCCAGCCATCCAGGCAGGGACACCTTCCACTAGACCAGGAAGCTCTGAGCCCCATCCAACCTGGCCTTGGACACTTCCAAGGATGGAAGCAACACCAAGATCCCTGAGGAATCACCAGGCCTGTCGTGCCTCACCTTGCACTGACTGCCCTGCACTGCTCCCTTTCAACTGGGTAAAGCAGCTGTTACTCTTTTTTTTACTTTTTTGAAACGAAGTCTTTCACCCACCTCTCTGCTGGAGCAGTAACCAAGCCAGTGGCTATTTGGTGACAGTGGGAATGTGGTATCTGTGCCACCCCAGCTGTGATGGCTCTAACCAGTATGGCTGGTGTCAGGTGATAAATCAGATGCCCTTTAACTCCCCAGCTGAGCTCTGCACACACTCCAGGACTGGCAGAACAAGCTATAACCAATATTTTTACTGACAGGTGATAAATCACATGCCCTTTAACTTGTGTGCACCAGTTGCAAATTTAGTTAATTAGAAATTCATGCTGACTTCTTCCCACATATTATTTCCTGCGTGATTTACATGAGCTGTTGTTGTTTGAATGCTTGCTGGGATTAAGGCTCTTGGAAGCCAAGCAAGACTGAAGCACAGATCTTTGCTGCAGAGCACCACGACCTCTAGTGCTCTGCAGTCTGGAGAAATTATTGGCAGCACAAAGAGTAGCAGCAATGAAGAGCAACCAGAATGTTTCATGGACACATGATGGGGACGTGGGTCTCTGCCAGCACGACTGACAGGTCCGGCTTGCACATATAAACCCTGTGCTGCCACTGGGAGCTTTCCCCGAAAACACAAAAAAGAGCAGAAAACTCTTTCTCAAGAATTCTGCATTTTCACACATTGCGCTGCAAATAGATATAAAAAGCTCTTTTTTAACTGCTTCTGGAAGTTTTTGCTCTCAGAGCAGCACCGTGACACCCAGCGAGCCCCAGTGCTCTCCCATGGGATCAGAGAAGGATTGCTGGCCAGTGCCCACGTGCTGGGAGCTGGTGAGGTAAACAGCCACACACTCCAGCCACTCTGCTTTCCACCAGAATTTGTTTTTCTCCTCATTTTGGCAAACTATACCAACTCTCATTTCCACCTATTTTGTCTGTATTTTTCTACGGACACTTTTGTGCTACTGAGAGTATTTTCAGCTCTGCTACAAAAGGGCATTTGTTAAAATATTCCATGACTGCAGAAGACTCATAACAGATTCAGAAACCCAGTGATAATCATAATAATTTTTTAGCACTTGTCTGCCAGACAGAATTATCAGCAAAAACAGGGCCCTGTTATCTGCAGGAGCAGTATATGATACATTCATTTCCCCCCCCCCCCCAATAAACTTCAATTATTAATGATGGAAATTTTTCCTTGCCCATTCTTCCCTGAGTGGGAAAAACAGCCATTACTGACATTTGCCGATTTAAATCTAATCCTCCTCATCTGCATATAGACGAGGCTCTGTTTGACTCTGCCTATTGATCCAGCCAGGAAAAGGTACTCTATAACTTAATCTGATGTCAAACGGTGACGTGTCCTGTAGGAAATCGGCACTGTAGATCTCCCTGCTATAAATATGTCACCAGAATTAACTGCAAGCACTAATAGGTCACTCAATGAGCTCCGTGGTGCACACAGGGCACTCTGAGGCTGCTGTCTTGGTGCTTGTGATTGATGACACCAAAAATTAGCCAGAACAGAGGGTTGTCAGCCAGCCTGGGGACGAGGGACTCGCTGACACGCTTTGTTCTCCGTGTGTGCTGGGTCCCAGCCCAGCCCTGTCACTTCTGAAACATTTAACATGCTTTACATGAAAAAAACCTACAAAACTCCTACTACAAGCATAAAACAATAGAAAATAAGTAGGATCTGTTCCAGCTCTTCCTTCCTGCAGTTTGTCCTGCTGCAGCACTGCCTTTGGTGAGCAAATGGAGCCAAGAGAAATCCTGGTGATTTGTTGCAAGCAAAGAACCCCATGGAGGATAGCAGGCAGGCCCTGGAAATGCAGCTCAGCATGCCCTGCTGATCAAAGTGACCTCACCTTGCTCACTCTGGGCTGATTTCTTAACACCACTCTCCAGCCAACACACCCCAACCCGGGAAAAAGCCTTCCCTGTTTAGCTATGTCCCTTCCCCACTCACAGTTTATCACAGAATTATGGAATGGTTTGGGTTGGAGGGGACCTTAAAGATCATCTTGTTCCAATCCCCTGCCATAGGCAGGGAATCTTTCACTAGACCAGGTTTCTCCAAGCCACACTGGCCTTCCCTGGGTGAAAACCTCCATGCCAGGGATGGACGAGGATGGACCACAAGCCCCTCGGCATCTGGACTAATGATAAGAGAAAATTAAACAGGAGTCAGATTCTGGGTGATAGCTCAGGTGGTCTTGCTCTCACTGGTGACATGAAAAGCAGCAGTTTTTGTCCCAAAAATGTTCACATTTCTCACGGGGATGGAGGGCAGGACCACCTGAGCAGAGGCAAAGGGACACTGGTGGTGTCGGGGCACTGGGCTCGCACACAGCGCTGCTGATTTCCTTTCCACATGAATGGGCCTCACACATGAATCAAGCCCTGCAAAAGCACCTGACCCAGCCCTGATCAACTGCCACCCCCTGTGCATGTGGAGCAGCCTGGAACGTTCTCCCCACCCAGTTACAGCTTTGTTCTCTGGCCAAGAGGCAACTCAGACCAAATTGTCCTTATTTTCCTGCACCAAAGGAGCCGAGGCAGTGCCACTTGGTGTGTCTCCAAGGATGCAGGAGGCAAGGCTGCAAGCCTGTCCTCCAAAGGCACACAAGATCTCACACGTCCCTGGTGGAGTCTTGAGTCTGATCCACCTCCCAATTATCTTCACAAAATTCAAAGCCAAGCAGAAAACCTCAGAGAGTCCACAGGACTGCCATGTCCAAAGCCAGTGTGATGCTTCCAGCACTCCTGGATGAGGAGGGCTCCTTTCCACGGGTGTTTTTATGGCTATAAATTATTTATGCTGGATGCCTGCAAAATGGTGATGCTGAATGAGTCGTTCCAGCCAGCTGAGTGTAAAGTTGTCTTCAGAGGGGACCTTTCAGGACTTTTTCATCTTGTAAGCTGAGCCTCCTTGTGAAAAGTAAACAAACCCAAAACAAATTCAAGAAACATCAGAGGAGGAAATTTGTTCAGACTGAAAACCTGACCTGAAACAGTCGGATGGAGCAGCGAGCAAATCAGAACAGAATTCAGACTTGAATTTTTTTGGAATCTCACCCATTTTCATAGAATCACAGAATGGTTTGGGTCGGAAGGGACCTTAAAGCTCATCTTGTTCTACCCCCTTCCATGATCCCAGGTTGCTTCAATCCCCATCCAACCTGGCTTTGAGCACTGCCAGGGATGGGGCAGCCACAGCTGCTCTGGGCAGCCTGTGCCAGGGCTAACACCTAACATAAATCTCTCCTCTTTCAGTCTAAAGCCGCTCCCCCAGCTCTTCCCTGGCAATCTATCATTCTTAATACGAGGGGCGTGGGTTATCCTCGGCGCTGCTGTTGCGGAAGCGGCTGCAGAGCCACGCCGCAGTTAATGTGGGAGCCAGGTGTTCCCTAATCCCCAGCCACAGAGAATACTGTAATTGTTAGCACTGTAACGAGCACGAGCGCTTTCACCAGGCCGTGAACATCAACAGCCTCACCTCAAGCAGGGGAGCAGGCAGCGTTTCCAAACAGCAACTGGATTCGTCCTCGTTATTTACCTGAACAGATGTTCGCTGTGATACCTCCCGAATCCTGGAGCTGGATATTTGTCAGTGTTAATGGGATTTCCAGGAGCTAGTTTGCTTTAGGAGCTCGTTTCCTCACTCAAATTGTAACCATCCCTGTTTTCTGGTGCGTGTTGCCTCTTTCGCTCATGATTATCTTCCTGGGTTTTCACTTTTCCCTGGGTCACTGAGTGCGGATCCATTCTAATTACTGTCATTTCAGCTTTTGTGCTGCACGCCGTCACACCAGGATCCGGGCTGCATAAATAAGTAATACATGTGCTCTTTGTAGGCTCTGCTAACCAAGACAGAGCCCTGCTCATCGTGCCTCATCCAGCACCGCCTGTGCCACAGCCCCAGGAGGAGCCCACCACGCTCACCAGCACTGGACTCCCCATCACATGGCTTTTAGCATCATTTCATTCATCTCTGCTCCGACAGGGATGCTCAGACAGGGACGCCCTCCTTCCACTGACTCTCCTCGGTGTGGCTGCTGATCTGCCTGCCCGAGGGGATGCAGTTATCCCAACATGGCTCGCAGGGCAGCAATCACTCCCAAGGTTTGGTACATTAACAGTATCATGGCAAACGCCTCATGCCTTATGGAAAGGCTTAAATCAACACTGAAACGCTGCCCAGCTGGAGGTCACTGCCCTCTGAGTCCCACACTGGTCCAGAGCCACGTGCCACACACAGAAGCATCAAAGCTAATTGTCTTTAAACTCTCAAACCCTCCCTCTTTGGGAAGTCAGTGCCCTTCACCACCAGACCTGGCACCGTGCTCTTGCCATCGGAAGAGGAAGGTGGTTACAGGACATGATAGCAGGGCAGGATAACGATCTGCAAGTGATGACTTCAAGTGGTTGGGGTGTGTGGTGGCCAAAACAATGAAGGTGCTGCACCCTGGCCCCTCTCACAGGGTGCATCCTTCCCACTGAGAGAGAGAGAACATAAGAACGTAACCGCACGGTGACAACCACAAGCTGCAGGGGCACAGAGCTCGTGTCAGGGCTCTCACCTGAACACCCCTGCAGGGTACAGGCAATCACAGTGTGCCCCAGGAACAGGGGAAGAGCCAACACAGGTAGCTTTGAACAAGGAGGACAAGTTGTTTCTGAGTGAAGGGATCAGAGCTGTGTCAGCCAGACACAGATCTCGGTGGCTGTGAGGAAGGTGGGACCTTCCACAGGTAGGATGGTCAAGTATTTGGTGAGCAAGACATAATGTTATGGCCTTATTACTTCTAAATTTCTTTAACTTTTTTTTTTTCTATAGTAAACAGTATTTGCATTAAGAGAGATTCATGGGGCCAGCACATGCAACCACTGCTCCCAAGAGTGGGATGCACCAAGTGAGACCTGCCACAGCAGTAAGGACTGACTCCCATGTCCTGAGCTGGCTGGGGGGACAGCCATGATCCAGCTTAGGGCACCTGGCAGCAACACCTCTCTGACCACAACAGGCAGGGCTACAGAAGTGGTGTAAGCTGTGTCAGAAGCCTTCAAATAAAATTTTAAAATTACCTAAATTGCCAATTGATTTATTAGTGAGACAACTATTTGTTTCCTCTCTCCTTTGCAGGAAGGGGCTTTGCTTTCTCCCCTCCTGGTGCAGCCCAGAGCAGCTGACAGGATGCAGAGCAATGCTGAGGCTGCTCATTCAAGCTGGCTCCGAACTGCTTCGTGCAAACCCTCGAAGGAAGGAGCGTTCGTTTGCTCAGCTGTGCACAAGCCCCACGAAAACCAATAAATAACCAAGCCAAACTGCCTGCAAACACCCAGCAGGCTGCAGCTCAGCCACACAGAACTACTCCTCAAACAATACCTCGAGGCAGCCGCATTCAGTGCGACACAATGGCATGGACACCCAATCTGTGAACAGGCAGAAGAATCAGAGGCACAGGAACCTCGTTCCTCACCACAGACTTGGCCAGTGCTCCTGGCACACGGGCCAGCTGTACCTCAGCACGCCCTTCAGGTGACATCTGCCACGGGGCTGACGCACAAGGACGCTCTGTCCTGCATCACGCAAGGCCCGTGGCTGAGAACCTTTAAGAACAAGCTATTTTCAGAGGCCTCATAATTCACGCGAATCTTATCTGGGGACTTTGTCTTCGTATCTTTATCAGAAATGTTCTCCTGCTTATCTGATAAGACGCAGCTGTGTTTCTTTGTAAGGAGATGCCAGTGACGGCAGGAGCTGGCATCTCTCTGGGCAACAGCAGAGCACCACACGCTGCCCCAGGGGCGGCCTGGCCTTGAGCAGAGGGCAGGACACAGAGGTCCCCGCGCTCTGGGGACGTGCCCACCTGGCAGAGGTGACCTCCCTGGCTCTGCTCAGAGCTGGAGCAGCAGCACCACCAAACCAAGCAGCAGCTCCTCCCTCAGCCTGTTTCAGCGCCAGCCATGAATAATGATCAACACTGAGCATGTCCCCACCAGAACAACGCAGAAACCACAACCAAGTGCTAGAAATATTAAACTAAGAGGCAATGCTCCATCAGTTGCTGGCAATATGGTTTTAAACTAAAAGAGGAGAGAGTTGGATTAGTTATAAGGAAGAAATTCTTTACTCAGAGGGTGGTGGGGCCCTGGCACAGGCTGCCCAGAGAAGCTGTGGCTGCCCCATCCCTGGAAGTGCCCAAGGACAGGTTGGACGGGGCTTGGAGCAACTGGAAGGTGTCCCAGCCCAAAGCAGAGGGGTGGAACCAGATGGTCTTTAAGGTTCCTTCCAGCCCAAGCAATTCCGTGATTCTCTGATTACCAGATTTCAAAGGTTTAGACAGGATTTAGGCATTTTTAATCTATGGTTTATTAAGCTGGTAGTTGGGTACTGAGACATAAAGACTGTGCAAGGTAGAGAGAATTAAGTCATCTTGTAAGGACAACCTCAGCTGGAATATCACTCCCCTAAGTCAGCAAAAGCTGCTGATCTCCCTTCTCAACAAGATCTAGGCTTGCAACTTGTTACATTTCCTCTGCTTCCAGGAAAGGGCATCATCTTGTTACCACCATTTAATAGTAGAATATTGAAGAGAGCACCTATCTCCCATTTTCTGAGAGCAGATCTTGAATTTCATCTTCCTCCCTGCTCTAGGATTTACTCTCAATACCCACATGACAACTTAGTCAAGCAGACACATCAGTCTAGTTTCAAGTAATCCTGCACTGTGGGATCTGCTGCAGCTGGTCAGACTGATTAGGTCAACACCTTTTCTTTGGAAGTAACCAATGTGTTGGAAAGCTTCAAAAAACCCAAACACCCTGCAGGAGAAGATGTCTGGATAATGACAAATTAAAACCACATATTGCCTAGAACTGCAGAGGGCTCTAACAGCTCTGGGGATCAGCTCTGATAAGCCCTTTGTGGGGTTCAGCAGTCCCTGGGCAGCACAGCCCATGAGTGACAAGGAACAGGAACAGCAAGTCCAAAGGTGCATGGAAATGGAGAAAAAAAAAGTATGAAGCACAAAAAGAAAACCCAAATTCATGGATCAGTTACTGGTTGTCCCTTTGAGTTGAGCACAGTTCTGTCTCTCTTCAGTATTAAGAGTGAGAGAATGTTTATTTAACTTTTAGCAGATTATTTAATCCCTGGCAGGTATTTAACTCTTGGTAGGCATGTGGTGGTTTAACCCCAGAGAACAACTCAGCACCATGAAGCCCCTTCCCACTGGGATGGGGAGGAGGATCAGAATGCAGTAAAATCCACAGATTGCGATAAGAACAGTTTAATAATTGAAATAAAGCCAAATTTAATAGCAATAATAATAATAATAGTAATGAACAGGAGAGAGAGAGAAAGGAATAAAACCCAAGAAAGACAAGTGATGTCCAATACAGTCACTTGCCACCTGCTGACCAGTGCCCAGCCCATCACCCAGTAGAAACTGGTCCCTCCTGGCCAACTCCCTCCCAGTTTCTATACTGGCCATGATGGTCTGTGGTATGCAATATCCCCCTGGCCAGTTTGGGTCTGCTGTCCCGGCCATTCTCCCTCCTGCCTGCTGACAGAGATTGGGAAACTGCAAAGTCCTTGATTTAGGGCAAACGCTGCTTAGCAACAACTCAAACATCAGCGTGTTATCAACATCACAGGCATACTAAACCCAAAACACAGCACTGTTTTGTGCTACTAAGAAGAAAATTAACTCTATCCCAGCCAAAACCAGGACACAGAAGACAGGACAGTACCCTTAGCCCGTAGGGAGGTACTTGACTCCAACTGGCCCTTGAAAATTCCAGCCCAGCTACTGGGCACGGCAACCTGCAGCCCTCAGTGCAGCTCATGTTGTTGCCATCAGTCAACACCAGGAGCAAACCCACGGTGTGTTACACGTGCACTGCTGCAGAAAGGCTTTTAGAGTCATTTAATATCCTGGCTGGAGGTCACATTCAGACCTGGCGCGTGCACATGGATTTGGGGCACGCTCACTTCCACCAAGGATGAACACAGCAGCTAATGGCAAAAGCTGGGAGCAGCAGAGTTACTAACTGGCCAGAAAAAAATTTCTGCCTTCCTTCATGCAGGGAAAATAAAAAAAGAAAAAAAATAGAAAATAATAATAATAAAAAAAACCTGACAGAAACGGTTCATCAGATAGTTATAAGTAGCTAGAAAGAAAAACCACAGCCACTTAAAGCTTGGGCACAGTGAAGTTCTGAGGCACTCACCTCCTGTTTTTGTTTCAATTAAGACAAAAGCAGGGTTTATTTTCAGATCTATATTAAAAATAAAGTACCAAAGGCCAACCTGCTGAGCCCTGCACTGGGTGGGCAACCTGCAGGCAACAGCCACCCAGTCAGCTTTACTGGTCTCACTGGAGGCCACCTGACATGTGCAACTCTTCCACAGCTCCTCAAAACCCATTCAATCTTGCATTTGTTGCAGCAAGGTCCCACCTCCCCTGCCAGAGGAGACTCCCCACCCTCACACTTGTCTTATCTGGTTTTCTTCCCTTCATTCCTGATTTCACCATGTTCACATTGATGTTTCTCAATACCCTACAAAGCAGGTCCAGAGACATCAAGGTCTGATCTTTTTTGGGAAGGGGGAAGTGTAATCCAACATATTTATTTACAGGTAGAAATATAGGTGTGATGGAGCAAGGTCCTACCTGCCCAACCTGACACCTACAATGTAGGGGAGAAACTCTCCTGCTGATATGAGATACTCAGCATTTCGGTCCAGTACAAAATCACTTTACACACACTGTGTTCCCCCTTTAGTTACAGCTGGGAAGCCTCAGCCTGACGGGGCAGAAAATCAGAACTGGCAGGAAGACCAGGCAGGAAGAAAAGGCAGGAGAGGGTTGGGCAAGAGCACAAAAGCAGCAATATAACAGGTCTAGAAGGAAAGTAAAAGCAGCTCCTTGTCCCAGCCCCACAAGTCTTCCATAACCTTCAGAGAGCTTTTCCTACAGGGGTGCAAAGCAGCTCATTCCCCCAGCCCAGCTGCCAAACAGGTGATGCCCCAACACCAATGCCTGAAGATTTTTTAGCTTTTTCTATATTTGTAGCTCTACGGGTTTTTAATATGTAGCTGTATAGTGTCTAATACTTTCTCACTTGTTTTTTACTTCTCTCACATTTTAGAACAATAGGCAATGTTTGCACATTTTGCTCCATTTGTTTTGTCTTTGTCCAAGAAAAGGAATGTTTCAGCAAGGACTCGTTGTTTTCCACCAGGCTTCGTAGACATAACAAGAAGTAGGGCAGAAACCCGTGGAAAAACCCCAAAAGAGGGGCAGGCCCAAAGGGTGGGTGGGCTGCAAAAGTGGCTATGCCTCCTATTGGACAAGCTTATCAAAAATATGCTCAATAGCTGAACTCATAAAACCTGTAAGGATCGATTATATGTGTGCATTTTCTGGTTACGGTGCACATGAAAACTTTCATTAAATACCTGACTTTCTCTTACCTTCCTAATCTTGTTTGGAAAGCTGTTTTTCCTTTGTTTTCAGGCATCACACCTCTGCCAGCCCCTCTGCCACAGGCAGGCACCCAGGCTGGGGCTCAGCCAGTGCCCACCACATGCCATGGGCTGGCATCACGTTGGAGTCTCCTCCTGGAAGGATCCAGAAAGGCCAGAGGTCTGCGACCCTTCTGCTCATCAAGGAGTCCACTGATTTTTAGGATGATTGTTCGGTTTTTCTTACAGTTTGATGACATCACCAAAGACAACAAGAGCTGGAGCACGCTGCATTTTGGGGCATTTGAAGACCAGTATGGTGACCTCAGCTGCTGGGACATCCAGCACCGTGGCACAGGTTGGCACATGCCACTGCACACCCAAAATCATCCTGGGAATCCTCAGTGCATCTTCCACCCTGCTCCTCTGTCCGTGCCCAGCTCCAGCTTCCAGCAAAGGCAGGGATTTAGCAGAGTTATCCCGAGCTGCACCAAACCCCACTTCTATTCAAATTCCATAAATTCTCCATCTTGACCTTGGCTGATTTTAAAATCATGCTGTGGCCATTTTTTTACCTCCCAGCTGAAAAATAAGGAGAGGTAGGACCAGCCAGAGCACGGAGCCTTCCTTCCTCCTCCCCATCAATATTTTATCACAGCAAACACCTGCCACGAAAACAGCCCTGGGAGAAACAGGAGGTTCGTGGAACTGCCTCAACAGCAACACAGACACCACAGGAAACAAAACAACCTGTGCACAGAGAAGAGCAGAGCCCACAGAGCAAATGTTTGTGTGCTCCAGGCACAGGACAAATTCTGCTTTTGCTTACATGGGGGTGTGACTGCTCTGTCCCCACCAGTGTCAGCTACAGATTCTGCAGCAGGCTGTGAAAGCTGTGCAAAACCTTTTCCAAATATGCTCAGTTTTGGGGGTTTCATTGTAGTCAAAAGCAGGAAAGTAGTTCCCTGCATGGAGTCACCAGCTCACAGGCTTGGCACTAGGAGTGTCCCTGTGAAAGCACTGGGATTCACAGGGAGATGGTGCACAGGGACAAAGGACATCAAAGAATAAGAAATGAGGGGAAATCTTCATGTTTTCCTCTGAAGGGTTCAGGCTCAGCTTGCAAGAGCTGATCAGACCCCCCTACCCAGGTACAAAGCATTCATCACCTTTTCTTTTTGTTTTAATCTTCAGAGAACAGAGCCACGACCAAAATGGATCTACCACTACCAACTTCTAGAGTCATGAGCTGCATGGGAAACACCCCGATTCCTGAATTTCATCCATGAGACAGCACTCCTTGATGTCAGCACTCCTGGGATGACACCTCCCGGGAAGCACCATTTGTTTATTATAGAGCACACAGGGATGGGAGCAATTGGAGGTTATTATTTCTACTGGAGATGTGATTTCAGGCTGTGAGAAAATTTTAGGCTGCACAAGCCTGAAATAACTCCCCAGGCCAAGCTTCGAACCTGTAGCAGTCAGAAGTATCATAGTCACTTGTCATTTTATTAAAGACCTGCACGACCTCCTGACCTGCACAGGCTCTGGAGCTGCCAGCCCAGGAACTGCAAGCAGTGCTGTTAGAGAGGCCAGGCCCCTCCTCACAGTATCAGTTTTGTCTCAGTATGGATTTTAAGGCATTAAACACCACGGTGGGATGGCTCTTCTCACAGCCACGTTCCCCAGAGGAGGCCATGGAGATGCTCCAAGGGCTGAAGCCCCTCTGCTCTGAAGCCAGGCTGGGAGAGCTGGGGGGTTCACCTGGAGAGGAGAAGGCTCCAGGGAGAGCTCAGAGACCCTTCCAGGGCCTAAAGGGACTCCAGGAGAGCTGCAGAGGGACCTGGGAAAAGGGATGGAGTGACAGGACAAGGGCAATGGCTTCATGCTGACAGAGGGTCAATTTATATAAGATATTAGAAAAGTATTTTACAATCAAGGTGGTAAAACACTGCCACAGGTTGCCTTGAGAGGAGGAAGATGCCCCAACCCTGGAAGTGTCCAAGGCCAGAACGGATGGAGCTCTGAGCAACCTGGTCTCGTGGCAGCTGTCCCTGCCCATGGCAGGGCGGTTGGATTAGGTGACCTTTCAAGGTCCCTTCCAAACCAAACCACTCCATGATTCTGTGATGTAATGCACATCCCCACACCTTATCAGGCTGGGATGCTGCACAGTGCCTCATTTAGTGGCATTAATCCATCCTCTCTCTTTGCCCTTCCCATTCCAATTATCCACCTTGATGGTTCCCCCCAGACTATCGGTGTACCTGGTGTGTGTTGGGAAAAAAAAACCCAAAACCCTTCGAACAAAGTTATATGGAAGGACATGACAAACACCAGGTCACATTCTGTTGATGTGCTACACACTCAGCAGTGCTGGTAGGAGGCTGAAGGACTGCAGCATGTTTTGGGCAGGAACCTGCCCTTTCCTGGGATCTGGAGTTTTACACCTCCCAGGACACAGCCTTGTAGCTGGAGCCGTTTCAGTTCAGTTCTGAGGAGTAAAGGCAAGGACTGACACACATGGACACCATGGCTCACACAGCAGGGTCCTCCCGGGTCCATCACAGAGATAAGAGAAGTCCCTCCTGATTTACACTGTTTATTTTACCTACTCTATCAAATAAAAGCTAACATGAAGTTGTGACCATCGACTACATCAAGTTCATCCGCAGTGGGAATTGTCCCCATATCTGTGACACCCACCCTCCCCTGGCAGCCTGCAAGGACAGACCCCTCTCCCTGAGCTCACCTCTCCCCAGGCTGTGCAGTGTGGGGGCAAGACTAAATAGGACTCTACAGGAAATATTGAGAAATCCGGTCTCTTGGGTAAAGTGATCCTTCCTAAGCACGAAAACCACATGCCCATGATTGATGGAGTGGCTCCCCTTTCAAACAGGCAGCTCCTGCAGACCATCCCAAAAGGCAGCAGCAGGGCCCACGGGTGAGCACGTACCACTGCCTGCAGAGACAAGGGTTAACAATCTTATCTGGGGTCACCAGAAGAAATTCCAAGTAAAACCCACAGCACGCAGATTTCCTGCTTTCTAACCCAGTGCCCTATTTATACCTCTCTTTCTTCACAATGCCAGTGACAGCTTTTTCCTCACTTAGAGGCATGTTTCCTGCTTTCTGAATTGTGACTTTCATTTGTAGCTCATTTCCATAACCTCCGAAATAGAGTTTCAGTGGAAGTGTTAAATGCACTGATAAATTCTTCATGAATCTTAAAGTTATTGGCAGAGAGAATGGGGGCAATTTACCCTGCACCAGTCAATTGAAAATTATATATTTCAAAATCCTTTAATGGAACGCTGCAAGGTTTAGCTCTGAGTGATAAAGTAACGCCTTCCTGAGGATGAGGCCAATAACAGAGCCTATTTCCAAAATGCAAAGTCCCCATGGTGATGGCAAACAGGCTCATCAGTGCAGTGACCTTCACAGTCTTCAGTCTTCATCACAGAGCACAGTGATGAACCCTGTGCTGCCCTGGGGCAGCACCCAAACAGCCCTCAGTGGTCACTTCTCCACCCCTCCAGCCCCCTGGGCTCATCCCACAGCGTGGGAGCAGGGAGAGCAATGGGATTCTGTCCCCCTACTCCTCTCTCAAGACACCCCACCTGCAGTGCTGCATCCACCAGTAAGACTCCCAAAATCAGAAGGACATGGACCCACTAGAGCGAGTGCAGAGGAGGCCACGGAGAGGCGCCAAGGGCTGGCGCGCCTCTGCTCTGGGGCAAGGCTGGGAGGGCTGGGGGTGTTCACCTGGAGAGGAGAAGCCTCCAGGGAGAGCTCAGAGCCCCTTCCAGGGCCTAAAGGGGCTCCAGCAGAGCTGGGGAGGGACTTGGGACAAGGGATGGAGTGACAGGATACAGGGAATGGCTTCCCACTGCCAGAGGGCAGGGTTAGGTGGGATATTAGGAAGAAATTCTTCCCTGTGAGGGTGGGGAGGCCCTGGCACAGGGTGCCCAGAGGAGCTGTGGCTGCCCCATCCCTGGAAGTGTCCAAGGCCAGGTTGGACGGGGCTTGGAGCAACCTGGAATTGTGGAAGGTGTCCCTGCCCGTGGCAGGGGTGGAACTGGATGAGCTGTAACGTCCTTATCAATCCAAATCACTCCATGATTCTGTAATTTCATCTTATCAGGCTGCACTTTGATTAACAAAGCATTTTCTGCGTGATCTCTACACACACACACCAGGAGCATGCCATGGTCCAGCTGCCACCACTCCTCTGGTTTCTCTATTTTAAAAAGCAAGAGAGAGAAAGAAGAGGAAAATAAAAAAAAGAAAAAGAGAGAAAAAACAGTCTCATCTGATCCTTATCCCTGCCAGAGCCGGAGCATCTTCAAAACCACTGGCTGAACAAGTTGCACTAAATAATTAGGACACATGGGGGGACTAAAAGTAAAGAAAGGCTAAAGCACAGATTTGCTGCAACGTTTCCACTTCAGTGGAGTTAGAAACAAGACACAAGGTGCCTATTCTGGAAAACCAGATGTGGCTGTGACTGAACAAAACAGTATGGACAGGAGGCAAGCAGGGAAAGAAAACCCACAAAAGTCATCATGACTTAGAATCTGAAGGTCAGACAAGGAAAGAGCCAAGCCAGGGATGGAGCTGCCTTGCAGGAGCACTGGGGATGCTGGGGGTGAGGGGGCCCAACCTGAGCTGTGGTGAGTGTAAAGGAACATGGGGTTAGATCCACTGGCAGGAAAAACATCCACGTAGGAAATTCCATTAGCCCACCTCCCCTGGAGGGGATGCAGGAGAGAACCCAGGGACTGAGGCATCTGAATTGAGACTAAGTGCCATCCTTTAGGAGAAGCCCACGGCAGGCTGAGGGCCCGAGGGGACTGTGCCATCTCCTCCATCACTCCAACAGTGGCTGCAGCTCATTCAGAATCACCCATGGACAGCACAACCCCGACAACAAAAGCCACAAGCACGAGATCCCCGTGATCAGAACAGGCACCACGCGGTGCCACGTCCCCTGACACAGCAAGCCCAGAGCAAGGGGCACAGACCCTGCTGCAGGGCAGCTGCCTGCCCTCACCCTCCCCAGAAAGCTTGCAGAGGTCATAAACCCAAGCACACCCACCACAGTCGGCTGTCACCGAGACCAAAACAGCGTTAATTCAAAATTCGAGTTGAAAACGTTGACATGAAGGAGGGGAGGGAGGGAACAGGACCGGGCAGGGCAGCAGCCACCTGACCCCAGCAGAGCTGCTCCCAGCCTCTGCTCTCCTACAGAAACACACACAGCTCTCTGCCCCACATAAAATATTTGTGCATCCTACATAATTTAGAATCCCATTAAATAACTTGACTCCCATATTTTTCATAGCAGCAAATTCCATGAATTTTGCATGGAATAAAAATTTAGCAATCATAGCAGTTGCTAATTTCTGTGCTGTGCTCAGAGCAGCCTTTCACTTCCCCATAATGATTTTAAAACATTATCCTGCTGTTTCCTTTTTTCTATGCCTGGCATTGAAGAGCTCTGCAAACTATTTGAATTGCGCTGCTCTGAAAAAAAAATCCTGTAGGGGAGGAAAAATTAAATTCAATCATCACTCTACCCTCTGTGAACTGTGAAAGTCTTGGGAACATGAAAAGGTGCTTTCGAAAGGATGTTAAGCATTCAAAAGATTAGACAGCAATGTGCAATTAAATGTGTTCCACAACCCTTTGTCAGAGTATCCAAAACCTTACTTCTGCATGAACTTCAAATCCTCCCACTGGGAGCTTGTTCAAGTGGTTTACTTTAAACCTGTACTTTAGATATTCCATACCTTTCACTTTTATAATTCTTCAGCATATGCTAACACTGGCAGAGTTAATAGTAACTGACTAATTTTAAACCCTGTGATTACTGGAGCTGATTTATATAGTAGCTTCACTTCACAATACTGCGAATCAGGCACGCGGTAATTGCCAAGTTCAATTTTAGCTCTGTCACACTGAAGCATTAGTTTTTATGCCTCAGCTGTTGCCTCCTCCATGCTATAGAGGTAAGTTGATAATGCAGCAGGTTTTGCTGTTAAATATCATAATATTATGATACCCTGTGTCAGATTCTCGCAAGCTTTGTGAGCTATGCATCATCTATTAACTAAATACTTTTATTAAGGGAACGGTTTGAAAAGGTTTCTATTCTAATTTAGCTCAGAACACTGAATACTGGAGGGTGGGGGGGGAATGCAATGATTTAATTCGCCACCAAAAGTGACTTGGTAGAGAGAAGCACTCATCATCATCATCATCATCATCAAGGAGCTGTGGCAGGAAATATGAAGGGATTAAACTAAAGCCAGTGGACACAAACCCTCCAGCTGAGGCCCCTCACCCTGACCTCAGGCCACAGCCTCTTGACACATGTAGGAGCAGTGCCAGGAGCTGTTTTACCCCTCAAAACCAGGAGCTTTGGGGCTGCAGGTCCATGTTCAACAGCAAGTGGCATCTTGACCAAAGAATGGACATCCCAGGGAAAGCTGCCCTCCCATTGCCGTGGCAGGGCTCGTGGAGCACAGGTGGGACAAGCAGAAGAGGAAAACACGGAGGGGATGGGGGACATCAGAGAGCCTTTGCTAAGAAGAGATGGGGCTCCACAGCCCAGGGATGAGCTGCACTTGCAACAGGAATGAGACAGAGCTGCTGAACTGCTGCTGCCGCCTCGCAGCTGAACCAACACACACAGCTGGGCATCACCAGTAATCTCTTAATAGCACTTAAATCCACCCATCTCTTGGGCTTCATGCTGTAAGATTTTCTTTCTTTTTTTCTTTTTTTTTTTTTAATTAAAGTCTGCTCGCATAAAATGTAACAAACGTGGGCAAACTGGAACTGCTTTCTTTCCCATTCACACTTTCCTTGGTGCTCAGGATCAGTGCAGGTGGTAACAGGAGCTGGAGCCCCAAAGTATCAGAGAAGGCTTTGGGAGGGATGCCCAAGGCACAGCCCTGGGGACAGAGGCTGGGCATCTCCTCCGTGCCAGGGAGGAATGCCCAAGGGCACAGAAGTGAGGTCTCTGCTCTGGTCCAGGGTTGATCTTTGCAATCCTTTCTGTGGAAGTGGCACGATGGAACAGAAAAGTCTCCCTGCACAGCCAGGTGCTCCCTCCTGTTGGACAGACTGCACTGACCTTACCTCCTCCCTCCCCTCCACGGCTCCCTCAACCCCAGGCAGATGCAGAGACACCAATCCAAGCCAACACCCACGTGCTGGTCCTTGGGGGCCTCTGGGGACCCTCCTCTGATGCCACCACTCAGCAGGTGCTCAGCCACTCACTGGGGAAATTCCCTCCATCAGCACCACCCTTCCCAGATAAACCACGGTCTTCTGGACACAGACAGATGTGCAATCCATGATATTCACCAACATGGATCTTCCTCCAGAGGAGAAGTTTGTTGCTTAAGAACTCAGCAAAACCCATGGGGACAGTGGTTACCAGTTCAGTGGCCACCCTTCCCATTAACCCTCTCACCACTGGAGCAAGGCAATGAGCCTGAAAAGGGCTAAGTTCCTCTTTTACTGTTTTTTCCCCCCCAGTTTTCCCAAAGAAAAAGAAACAGGATGACATGCTGAACAGGGAGCATCCTTCAAGCCTGGAGAGCTGGAGCTCCATTCCATCGTGGCTCAGAGCAGTGTCCAGGGCTCTCGTGGCACAGGCAGCCACCTGCTCCCTGCAGTGGGAAGAAGGTGGGACATTTCACACACAGAGAAAGAGGAAGGAAGAACGTGGGAATTCTGCCAAGAGTGTGGTCACTGGGAGGAAGGAACAGGATTGATGAGTTTTTCAGCTTTGATGATTATGGTAAAACCAAAGCACGTGCCTCATGCTTCAGAAAGCCACTCCACAAATTAATCGACCAGAGTGCCCAGGGAATTCGGAGGTGGAATTGACTGCTTGATGGCTGAAGTCACATTTTTTGCAATCCACCAGGGATGCCTGACCAGTCCCATTTGTTTTAAAAAGGTCAGTGCTGCTGACACACAGCAGCCTGGTGCAAACCGCTCAGACCCTGTGTCACACAGCTGTAGGATGCTGACAGCATCACTGTTCTCAGAGCTCTTCTGAAGCTAAAGCTGAGCTTAAACCACACTTCCTTGCTTACATCACACCTGTACTTTCCTATAATGATCTAAAGATCTCCCAGAATGCAAACTCCCCATCAAAGCAGAGGGAGAGGCCACAGCCCAGTCACAATCTCACCAAGTCTATGGCTTGCAAGAACATGGATTTCCCTGGCAGCAGGACAGCGAGGACCAGCCTGGTGCCAGACACCCTGGGGATGAGCACAAAGGGCAGGACCCTGCTGCAGTCTGGGGTGCCAGGTGTCAGAAACCCTGGGGATGCAGAACTCACAGCACTGAGCTTCATCTAGAAAATAACCCTGGAAAGAAAGCCCCTGGTAGCAGTATTATTTCTCTCTCCCTTATACACCCACATATACACACTCTTTGTCCATCTTAGCTGGCTTTAGGAATCCTTTCCCAAGTGTCCAGTAGAACCTTTTTCAGCTGCGGCCTGAAAATTCTGCTGGACCACTCATCATTGCAGTAATACCCAGTGCCCAACCTTCTAAGTTTAAACAGAGTTTTGTACCCACAGCAGCCACAAAGGAAGCCAGCAGAACTTATCTGTATCCTCGCTCATGCAGAGCTGGGAGTCTCCGCAGCCACCACTACACACCTGCCTGCAGAGCAGTCAGGGAGGTTTGCACCCTGTGGGCACATCCTTGCCAGAGAGACTGGTTTGGGAAGGACCTTAAAGCTCATCTTGTTCCATCCCCTGCCATGAGCAGAGACACCTTCCACTATCCCAGGGTGCTCCAAGCCCTGTCCAACCTGGCCTTGGACACTTCCAGGGATGGGGCAGTCACAGCTTCTCTGGGCAACTCATGCCAGTGTTTTACCACTCTCATTGTAAAAAAAAATTCTTCCTTATATCTAGTTTAAATTGACCCTCTTTTAGTTTAAAACAATCACCCCTTGTCCTATCTCAGCAGGCCCTGCCTAGAGGCTTGTCCCCATCTTTCTTACAGGCCCCCTTCAAGTGCTGAATACACAGGAGCTGGAGCTTGCACAGCATTTTACCACCCATCATTTCATGGCTTCAGCTCTGAGCTCTGTTTCACTTCTGGGCAGAAAAGGGGCATTGCCACAACCAACACTGGAATGCTCCATGCTGGAGGGGGCTGGAGGAGGGTGCAGAATGGAGCTCCAGTGTCCAGAGCTGTCCCAGACCTGCAGAGAAAACATCCCCTGCTCACTGTGAGGAACTAATCCCTCCAGCAGGATATCCAAGCCATCCCCACCCACATTTCATAATTTGTAGATAACGAACTAAATGCAACATTAAGCATAAAATTAAAATCACTGACACCTTTGCACAAAGACATCTTGACTTCTCTTTCTAATGCATTTAGCTGCTTTTTAAGAAAACGTCCTCATTATTTTATGTGAAAGGAAAAGAGGCAAGCAGGTGGTCCTGACTGCATGTGTCCCCTACCACGCTGTTATGTGACTGAACCTAACAATTACCCAGGCCTGAACAGTTGCTTGCAATGGGCATGGGGACAGCAGAGCCCCCAGATTAAGTTCTCCTAACACCTGCTATGTCACATAGACTCATGGAATGGTTTAGGTGGGAAGGGGCCTTAAAACTCATCTCATTTCACCCTCCTGCCACAGGCAGGGACAACTTCCACTATCCCAAGTTGCTCCAAGCCCCATCCAACCTGGCTCTGAACACTTCCAGGGATGGGGCAGCCACACCACTGGGTACTGCTGGAAAACCAACCCGTGCTGGGTTTTCAGGGGCCTCAGCTCACCTTCTGTGTGTGCACCTGCAGCTCTGGGAGCTGCCTCTGGACACAGCTGCACAGGAGCCCCTGGTGCTCCTCCAGGGCACCTCACACACCCTAGAGCTTTTCATGCAAATCCTGACACACCCAGCACCAGCACTGAGAGCTTTCCTACTGCTTCCCATCTTCCCACCACATGCATCAGGCTTAGGCACAGTTAGGGAAAAAAGAAAAACAAGAAAACCCCCCAAACTGCAAGAGTATGTTGGTGATCAGATGAGAAAACAAAAGATATTTCATCAAGGTCCATTTACTCATGTGCTAACACTTGGAGAAGCTTCATTTAAAGCTTTGAAAAGCTTCTTGCCCCCCTCCTCACGCTGCCCAGTGCCCCCAAGTTTCAGGTGTAAATGTGAAACCAATTTGTTGGGGTGAGATGCTGCATCACTGAGGTGAGTGAAGGGAGGAGGCAAGACAAGGAGCATGAAGAATTACATCAAGAACCAGCCCCCAGAGACCTGTGTGATGCACATTCCCACATCACACTGTCAGCTCCCAGCATCCAGCCCCACTGGGGTTTATTTGCTCCAGAGCAGGAATTCATTTTGCACTCAACTAATGTAACCCCAAAGTGCTTTCAAACAATATTCCTCTAATAGAGACATTACAAAAGCCATTATTTTCCTGTTTAGAGTGAAACTAAGCAAATACAAAGGTAACTTTCTTTTAAACAAACCACCATTATCACAAAAAATGGATATCAAATATTCTTTTCCAATGTACAGGGAATTTAACTTTCATTTTTGCTCTTCTTGAGGGAGACAAGAACACCAGCTTGGCAAACACCAGCTTGTGCAGCAACATGAAAAAGAAACTGGAAAACACTTCCCTCCAAATCCTCTTGCTTAATGAGAGTAAGAAAGGTCTGTTTAATAATATAGTTAATTTCAAGCTCTCTTTCCTCCTACTTTCTAGAAAAGCATATATTCCAACGAACCACTGAAAAAGAAAATTCTTTCTAAATTCTAAATTGTTTCCAGTTATGTTCTTGAAAGTATTCCTAGTTGTCTGTGACATTATCAGGCTTCCTACCCATCCCACCAGCATCTATAAGGACTGGGAGGTGTTTGTTGCTGTTGCTGGATAAATCCAAAGCAGCTCAGAGGAAGCAGATCTGCTCCACAGGGAACAAGGCGGATCCGTGTACCCTCCATGCCACGATATTGCTTGTTCAGACCACCCCTGACTTCAGCCCTGTTTTACAGAGTCTGCAACTCCAGGTCACACCCAGCATCAGCCCCCCTGGCAGCTTTACCTGTATCCAGGTGATCTCTGAATGTCAGCTTTGCTCAGCAGCACAGAGGCACCTGCACAGCTGCTATCCCTAAGCTGCCACTGCTACCACTCCAGGGGTTCCTTCCATGCCGGGAAGCTCAGAGCTGAGGTGGGCACGGGTGGGATGAAATGCTGGGATGACCAAGCCATGCTGCAGCCCTCTGGCCTGAGGGGAAGGACTCCAAACAGAGCAGCAGCTCGTCACCAAAAACACCACAGTGGCTTTGCCCAGAGCTTTTCCCCCTCTCTGCCGTGTCCTGGATGCCGTGGGCAGTGCAGAGCCCTGGCAGCAGTGCCCTGCCCTGGCCTGTGAAGCTCTTCCAGGGTGGAGGCTCCCACTGCAGCCCTGCACTCCCAGCATACTCTTGGTCCTCAAGGACTTCATTCGACCACGCACAACACAGAGAAGTGTTTGAAGACTGAAGAAGAAGGCTGTTTCTCCCACCACCAGAACTGTCACTCAGTGCTGATGCTGAGCCTCGGGCCAAATAAATCCTTGGAATTGGAATCCTCTCCTGCAGCCCCAGCAGGACACCCAGCACACGCTGCTGGTGCCAGTCACAGCCCAAATGGCAACCCTGCAGATTTCAGTGCTTCTCTGAGGACAAGTTTTTGGATGCAGGGACACCTCTGGAACACCCTCTAGAGTCCCACCATCCCTGCTTCCATGCCATAGGTTGCACCAGAAGGTCCAACAGCTGCTGGAGGCTGCCAGAACGTCCTCTTTGACCTCCAGTCCCACTGCAGTGCCACCACAGAAGAACAGTGGCCAGAACACCAAGACAGCTTTGCCTGGATGTAGACCCTGAACCCCAATTCATACCTGTGTCCAATCCATGTCATCCCTAATATGAGAAATGGCATTTTTTAGTGGAAACTCCAGAGACACATGGAAGCAGTGTCCTGTGCACACAGGTTGGCTGCTGCAGAGCATCTCACAGCCACGCTGCATTGCAGCAGGAGCATCAGGCCAGTTTCCCCCAGCCATGGAAGCTGCCTGGGCAGCCTTTAATCCTGTGGCAGCGTGGATTAACTGGACGCTGCAATAGCAGTAGATGTACAGGCATCTTAAACCTTCATCAGCCTTACAAAGGCTAATTTATTATCCTTTCTGCTCCAGAAACAAGCTCTGCCTTCATTTACACCTTCACTGGCTCAAAGGAGGTTTCAGAGGTAAAACCTGGACAAATTTTATCAATGAGTTCAAATCTTGAGCTAAATCAAAAGGAGGAATGGATTTACCCTAATCCCCTCCAAACATTCATCAACATCACCTGCCAGTTCAGCAGGATTTAATCTCTTTTTAATCTCTCAAAAGCAGTGGAGTGGATGGGGAAGAGGTTGGGCACACAGCAGTGGTGGATCTCTCTCTCTCTCTTATGTTTAAAAAACAATTCTGGCTGCCAAATCACATTAAGAAGCACTTGGAAATTCATTAAGATTTTGCGAATATCACTTTTCGGGGAAACAACTGGTTTCGATAACTGGCTTAGGAGAAGAGGTGCCCACCCCAGAGCCTTGAAGGAACACGGCATCTCCATGAAGATGCTCCAGGAGCTCGAATTCCATCAGCTGGCTGGCAGCAAGCACAGGGACTGCACAGGCAGGCTTTGCCCTGGACCAGGGGCAGGGATGGGGTGGAGATGCACCAAGTGGTAGCAGAACCCCTCCCACAGCATCCACCAACACGGCTACAAACCCGTGTGCCAAAAATCCAGCTTTGCTCCGCAGGCACCGCGCTCTCCGAACAGCTTCAGTCCCAGCCCTGAGACACCCACAGGCTGCTTTCGTGCCTCCCACTGGAGCTCCCCGTGACAAGGGCGATGCTGGCTCAGATGGCCGGGGTTGCCATGGCCAGCGGCACCCCACCCCTCGGCTCAGCAGCGCAGGGGACCCCGGCACAACACAAGGCTGGTGGCAGCGGAGGCGGCGCGGGGGGAACGGGCTCCAGCGCCTTTGGAGCCCCCGGATCGGAGCGTTAGTGTGTGATTCGAGGTTTACATCACACCACCGAGCGCTTTTGGCAGAAACAATTGGTATTAGCAAGGAAAAGGAGGCATCAGGAACAGCCGGCAGAGCAAAGAGACACCTCTCGCAGCAGCCCCCGGGCTAAGGAGAAAATAAATAACAAATGCAGCAGAAGCAACACTTGGGCAGCAGAGAGGGAGAGGGGAAGACTCTGCAAAGGGAAATGAAGCCTGAATCGTGGCTGAGATGAGCAGGGAATTAAACTTTCTGTTGTCACCTCCTTCCCACCCCCGTCAGATTAAGCTTTGTGCTTCATCAGGGTGCTCCAGTCACGCCTGCAACTCTCAAACATGGCCCAGGGAAAGCTGAATCTCAAGGGGCTCCAGGGCTGTGAGGGATGAGCAGCTCCCAATACTTGTGGGCTCAGCAGAGCCCGGGCAGGGACCCAAGGCATGGAGCTCACTGGCCAACCAGCCCTGCAGAGCCTGGCTCCATCACTGCACCCGGCAAAGCGTCGTGCCCCAAAACCTCCAGTGGCTCAGTTCTTCGCTTTTAACTCAGCACAGCCTGGGTGTGCTGGGCTGCACTCTGGGAGGTTACGTTTATCACGGAATATTCTGGGTTGGAAGCGACTCACAAGAATCATCGAAGTCCCACTCCTGGCCCTGCATGGGACAGCCCCAGGAATTCCGAACCACTTCAAGCAGAAGCCCCAGTGAAGGCTGGATCACCCCTTTGGCCTCTCTGGTGGCTCCACAATGGCCAAAAAGGGATGAGGCCACCAGTTTCAGGTGGCCCAGCTGGCCCTTGTCCTGCTGCACGTGCCCCACAGCCACCAGAGAATCATTAAGGGGGGGAAAAGACCTCCAAGAACAACAAGTCCATCAACTCAGCACTGCCAAGGCCACCACTAAACCATGTTCCCAAGCACCACATCTCCATGTTTTTGGAAGCACATGCCCACACTCGGAGAGCAGGACAACAACCAGCAACTCTATTTCACAGCTTCTGAGGACACCTGGTCCCTCAGCACTCCGGCCTGGTGTCCCAGTGATGGGAAGAGCCAGAGCAGCTCTTCAGGAGCCTCTGGGTCCTGCAGCCTTCCTGCTATAACTGTGCTAAGCAAGGAGGCAGCCTGTTCTCGAGACCTTTTTGTGCCAAGCAGAGGATCCCTTCCAAGCTGGCACCGCCCCATGCTCATGGCACAATGACGGCACAAGATAAACCCCAGATCCAGCAGCAGGCTCTTCCTGCCTCTGAGCCATCCAAGATTTCCAGCTCTGGTGGCAAATGAGAAGCTCCAGCTGGGCTTCAGAACATCGTAAGACAATTCCTCAAAACAAGAGGATGTAGAAATCCATATTTCCCAGAGAATTCAAGCAGTGCTTTCCTGAAAATGGGAACTGTGGCTTCACGTGCAGCTTGTGGAGGGCAGCTCTGGATAGAAGGACTTAATCACAGGAGTTTCCATGATAAACTTGGATTTGCCTGTGATGAAAGGATCCTATTTCAGAATCCAGTTTGGGTTGGAAGGGACCTTAAAGATCATCCCCCTGCCACGCACAGCATGGGAAGGTGCAGGAGTGGGAGGAGCACAACATTTTGTCCAAGGCTGCCCTTGTTTCCAGCTCTTCACTAATTTCCTCTCAACTGTGCACACTGTGACCTTTTCAGGCAAAGAAATAAATTTTTTTTAAATTGTAATAAATAAATAAATAAATAATAGTAACACATGCAGGGAAAGGATGCCAGAGCCAGCTCTGGAGCCTGCAATCCAGATCCCTGCTCCTCCAGGACACACTTCTAAATCTCAGTCAATACTGCATGTTTTCCAAGGAACGAGGCATTTCACATTTTATTAATTCTAACTAAAGCCCTTTTTATTACAAACTTTCTATTTAGCATTTGATTGCAGCCATCACCGCTGAGACTCTCACTGTATTAGAGCAGAAAATCTATCGATATTTTTCTTTCCTGCCATCTCAATCCCAGAAGGTGCTATTGAAATTAGTTTAAATACACTTCCAGAGGTCCCTTCCAGCCTAGGATACTTGATGATTTTTAACATGTATTTGTTTCTTTGGTGCTCTCACACAAACTTGGTACCTCACCTCCAGAGGAGACTGAAGCTCCATGTTGTTATTCCCACCAGGATTTGGCCTCTCCTAAAAGAAGGCCAAATATGCCAAACTCACTTAAAGGGCTGTAAGCTAATGAAGATACAAAGACCATTTCTATATTTTTCCCCTTTCCAAAGCCCAACTCATAAATGGAAAAAACCCAACTTAATATAGTTTTCAAAAACCACCACTCTGGTCTGATTTAAATCAAACAGTTAAATACTCCACATGTTTGGCACAGCCAGGACAGAACTATCTGCTTTGCAAACAGATGGCCACCCACTATTAATTTGCCACCTTGACACAGAAATGCAGGTTGTCAATTAATTAAAAAACAAATGCCACTAGTCTTCAGTTCACATGATGACCTGCAGCCTTTTCTCTTTATCTTAAGTGAAAAAAAAAAAATTAAAAAATGAAACTACCACCTAATAATGCAAACATGTCTCTTGGCATGTAATAAATGCTGTCCTCAGCTTTAACAGATTTATCAAGTTTAAACCACTGTGTCGCCAACATCCGTCTGGGGTGGAGGAGCCCAGACCATAATTCCAGTGTCAGTCCCTAAATATCCCTGGATTGAAGGCTGACCTCACTGTCTGGCTGCAGGGATAGACCCACGGCGCTCGCTGGAAGGTTTTTCTTCAAGGGCTGTTTGATCTTCAATCAACAATGCTTATCAGTGCTAAAGTCTGCCAGCCATTCCCAAAAGTTTGATATTTTTAACAGCACATTCTTCTTCTCCTTTGAATGCTATTTAGAGACAAGATAATGGAGCAGGGGAAAAGTTGCCTCCCTGGGTTGAGAATGGACAAACAGAGCTGGATCCTACTGGGGGGAAAAATTTTCCACTGCTACAAGCCCCAATTTCTGTGCCTTATGTTCCCCCCCTACCCCAGTATTTCTGCTTTTTTCTTCTGCATATGATATTCCAATGCTTTTTTGGGCCATTGCATAAGCTGAGACAAACCAAGATAATTCAATTGTTATTCACCAAAGTTTTCATACATTTAATTTCCATGCTGTCAAGGTTTCTTTTCTTTTTGTTAAGGACTCCAGGGTACTCTGCCCCTCTTCTGACACTAGGGACTAGAGATCTAATTCCCTAAAAATACATCATTCTTCCACTGAAGACACAACGTGCTGGGATGGCCCCCTGTATAAAACCCCTCTGTTCAAAGAAGCACCCATGAAAAATAAGAAAACAGAGAATAGATCTAAGCTGTTATTTGTTGATAGGGGAAAAAACCCTTATTTTAGGGTTCAGTAACTGTAAGCAGTGTAACAAAACCATAGAATCATAGAATGGTTTGAGTTGGAAGAAATCTTAAAGATCCTCTTGTTCCAGCCTCTGCCATGGCAGGGACACCTTCCACTATCCCAGGTTGCTCCCAGCCCCGTCCAACCTGGCCTTGGACACTTCCAGGGATGGGGCAGCCACAGCTTCTCTGGGCACCCTGTGCCAGGGCCTCAGCACCCTCACAGGGAACAATTTCTTCCCAACACCCATCTAACCCTGCCTTCTGGCAGTGGGAGGCCATTCCCCCTTGTCCTGTCACTCCAGGGCCTTTTCCAAAGCCTCTCTCCAGCTCTCCTGGAGCCCCTTTAGGCACTGGAAGGGGCTCTGAGGTCTCCCTGGATTCTTCTCCAGGAGAACACCCCCAGCTCTTCCAGCCAGTCTCCAGAGCAGAGAGGCTTCAGTCCTTGGAGCATCTCCGTGGCCTCCTCTGGACCTGCTCCAGCCAGCCCATGTCCTTCTGATGTTGTGGACCTTCAGCAGCAAACCCTGCGCTCCCCCACAGCACCACAAAGGTTCCTGGGATCCTGGCAGCATCTTCCCCGTGGCCTAAAGGAGAGGTGATGGTGGTGTGGAATCAAACAGCTCATCCTTGACCAAAGGTTCAGCTCTCAGGGAATAAAGGGAGCTCAGCCTGCACTGCTGGAACAGGACTGAGGTCCGCCAGCTCCCCACAGAGACCAGCACGATGTGAGGCCATGTCCTCCATTATCACCATCTCCTCCCCTTCCAGCATCATCCTGCACACTGAAACTGTTTCATTTGAAGGTTTTCAAATCTCTTGACAACTCCTGAAGAGCCACACAGCTCTACCACCTTCCCAGGGAATAAACTGCTGGGTAAATGTGGCTGGAAAAGTGAAAATCCTGTGTAGGTATGAATGTGGAGATCCACATCTTTGGAAGAGAGAAACCTTTCAAATGCCCCAGGCTCTGCCTGCAATCCCCCATGGACCTGGATGTCCTTCAGTGGATACTCAGTGCTTGGGGTGACTCAAATTATTCATAAAATAACCCCCAAATGTTTGAAGGGCCCTTAAAGGAGCCACTGCTTCTGGAGAGGGATACCTAGGCCAATTCACAGAGAGGATAAATGGCAGAGCCATGACACAGCCCTCATCTCCCAGCCCTAGCTACTGGCAAGCACGGGCTCCACCCTGCAAGCAGGAGGAAGATGAGGATGAGGGTTTTCTCTAAAGTGGAGAGGAGAAGTGTTATGCACAGCAGACAGTCGGGAAGAAAGGGGATGGAGCCTCCCTGACGAGCCCAGACGGGAATGGATGGAAACTCTGAGTCATCGGTAGGTTTTGTGGGAAGAGAAACCTGCTAATGTGATCCAGCTAATCCGATAAAAAAGTGCTCCTCGCTGCTGCCGGGGTGGAACAGGATCCACGGGGTCGTGGGGGAAAATACAGCCTGGGTGACAGTGAGGATGGTGGCATGTCACCAGAGGGGAGGGTGGCACGTGCCAGGGCTGTCCCTTGTCCTGCACCTCCCTGAACACCACAGTGCCAGGGCTGTCCCAGACCTTCTCCTCAAGGCTGCGGGTCTCTGCTGCCTGGAAGAAGATGCACATTGGGAATGGGGAGAAGAGGCTCAGGGCAGAGCTGCAGCAGGTTCTACCTCCCACCCACAGGTCCCCACACTGTCACCCCCCTTTTCTACCTCCTGCTTAGTCATGAGACCCTCAGAAACACAGGACAAAAAGGCAGCATGAGAACAAGGCACCGAGTTCTTAAACCAAGAGAAAAAAATTAAAACATCTACATTTTTAACACTGGCACACTCCAGCCTCCTGTGTCCAGATCCAGGCCAGAATTAGAGGCCAAGAAACTGCCCTGGCCCAAGGCTGGCCCGATTTCTGCAGGCCAGGTTCTCCAGAAGCCACGTGCAGCAACCAACACAAACCGGTGCTCAAATAATCTCTCCATAAGAACAATTCCTGGCCCAGGGCCTCCGTTTAACACTTCCCTCCCAGCTCCCTTCGCCACCGAGCCGAGCTGCAATCTCACAGTCGTCAGGAAGAGATTTAATTATATCTGCAGAGGTCAAGCAATCTAAGCAAAAGATGACAGCGATGGAGGGAGAGATTCTGTGGCACAATGCAAAGATTTCGCCTACAGCACCGCGGCAGCCAGTGCCATTTTTCAGGGAAGAAATGGTATCCGTCAGAACAAAACCTTCAGAGGGGAACAATAGGAAAAGGTGTGGGGGGGGAGGCAGACAATTAATATATTTAAATCTGGTCACAGAAGTGCAAAATCAGGCAATTTAACGCTGTTTTCCGTCACTTTTTTTTCTATTTTTTTTTAAGAGTGGTTTGATTAGTGCTCGTTTCAGTAAGTTGTATTGGGAGATTTCTGCCCACTGAAGCTGAACTGTTTATCCCCAAGTATACACTATAATTAAATATATATTATATTAAATATATATTTATATATATAAAAATTATAATATATATAATGCAATATAGATCATCTATTATATAATCATTTACATGCAGTATAGAATATATGTTATATATAATTTATGTATAACATTGTTTAACATATATTATGCATTATTTAATTATATTAAAACGTGTGTAAAATCACAAAGGTGGAACATTAGAGCTCAAACCTCCAATTAGGAATTAATAGTATGAAAGCTCTAATCACACTAACACTTGAACCTGACTTGAGAAATACTGAATAAGATATCAAGAAGAGGCAGAGGTGGTGGTACACGACAGTTCAGACAGAAGCCTTGCACTCACCGGATGGAAAATTGTCAAGAAAAACACATTAGCAACACAATAACTTATTTTTAATGTAGAGCTGTTAGGAAAACACAATTATATGCTTCATTTATACTGCACGATATAACCCAACTTATGGTAAAAGCATTTAGAGCTCGTTTTGTAAAAAAAACCAAAACAGAGGAGTACAAAGGTAATAGGGGAAAATTGTGCACCTCGAGGGGATAACACTCCCCCCACCCAGTGGGGCCAGTCCAAGCATGGTGGTGAAGCATCCTCACCTCCTGCTCCCTGTACCCAGCAGCAGAGGGATGCAAAGTGAAAGTAGAAAGGAAATAGAGATTTTTCTGCAAATGCTGCAGAAATGTCATGATGGTGACAATAAGCACCAGGAACGGAGCTGGCAGAGCCCATCCTTAGTAGGAGCAAGCGCTGGAGGAGCTCTACGAGGTTCCAGGTGCTCTCCCACTGCCCTGGCATGAGGATCAGCCGTGCACTCTCCAAGCTACAGAACGCTCTGGTCTGTTACAAGCAAAATACAATTTATTAGCAGAATTTTTCTCTATTAGGGACACACAAACTGATCCTGGTCCTGCTGCATGCTCAGAGGTCCAAGTCCAGAGCTGGTCATGGAATCACCCCACAGTTATGATGGTGTAACACCCACAGGTTTTAGCCCACTGATTCAGGGGACAATGTTCATCATTCATTTGAAGAATCCTAAATAAATCAGAGAAATTTACACAGATTGATCCTGAATGTTTTGTCTCTTGATGCTCCCCTGCTACAAGGATTTCTGTGGATCAGGGCCTTGACAAGGTTATTCAGAAGCAGCCCAAACAAACACGTTGTTATACACAAGTTAGACCGGTCTTCAAAACATCTCCCATTGTTCCAAAAACAACCAGATTAAAGTCTCCCCTCTGTGCACGCAGAGAGAACAACAATTTCTAACCATTTCTATGAATGGATGGACATTCATTATTTAGCTCCCAATCCCTGACTTAAAGCCCAAGGCAAAAAACGGAGCTTCAAACACTTTCTGCTGTGCAGCCCATCAAAGATCGCTCCGGAGAACGCAGGGTTGTCCCACTGACTCAACCACTTTTCAGAAGAAGCCCTTGCCCACATTCAGGGCCTTAAAAAAAAAAAAAAAAATTAAAAATCTACATTTGCAAATCAACAGGAACTGCCTGCCAAATGAGCATGAAATGGGCCCCAAATTAAAAATCTGCTGGACTTTGTTCTCCATCCAAAATCTGCCATCTCCAAAGAAAGATTTATGCTACTTCAAAACAGAGCTGGCTTTGAAAGTAGGAAGGGAAAGAATATATTTTCTCTTCCAGAATGGCAAAGCAATTTTGGAACAAGGAAAAAGGAACCATGTTTATCACTGCAATGTACAATTTATTGTAAAAGTCCAAACAGAATGTTCCACAGAAACGCATTTGCTACATCGACTCGGGCTCATACCAACAGCTCAGATCCCATTTCCGAAGGGTTCTTAAAAGAAGAGAGCACTAGTTGCAGATTAATACTCATCACATGACTAGTAGATTTCAATTATCCATCATTTATGATTGTGTATTGGCAAAATAGTTTTTGTCAATTTATCAGCCTGAAAGGCAGGAGAGAGGGGGTGTCTGGAGGTGCAAAGCTGCAGGGTCCTACCAGGAAGATTTAGGAAAAGGTCTGACGGTGCTGATGAATCCTACAGAAATGCTGCAGGGTTAAACAGGGCCCCCCAGCACAGGGGTTCCCAAGGACCACAGGCACTCCCAGGGTCACAGCAGTGTGGATTCGGTATTCCCAGGCTGACTTCTCCTCCTTCACCTCCTCCCCATCAATTCCACTGGCTGGAAATTGGGCACCGCGTTAACCAAGTCTGATCATTGCAACACCAGAAGCAACTAGGAAGAATTTATACTGAAATTTATTTCTGCAGGAAGAACAGAGAGATGATAATTCACTCCCCAGAGATGCCCCTGGGGAGCAGGATCACTCCTCCTGCATCACAGCGTCACTGCACACCCCGCGTGGAAGAGCACAGGGTACCGTGCTCAGGCAGGATTCCTGTCACATGCCTCCCTTGACGTGGCAATTTTGCCTGGGCTGAGAAGGAAAAACTCCATCCTGTACTTCGTGGACCCCTACACACAACTGAGGATCTAGGAAAAATGCATCCATGCTGATATATCAGTCAGCACACCAGAACCTGTCGCTAAAGCTCTGCAAAGAGCAGAACGAGCCCTGGTGTTAATAAACTGCATGTTTTTTCCATGGTTTACGTATTGTAAAATACGGCTGCAGAATCTCCCTGGAGCTCCAGTGGGAAAAATCCCCAGATTTTCTCAAAGCAATTGGAGGGATGTGAAAATACCCCTTGGGTGGTGCAGGAACACGCTGCTCTCACCCGTAACACCAGCACTGCACACAAGCAGCTCCAAACCCTGTGAAAGCTTTCCTGGCAAGGGAGCAGGAGGGGGTCTGCAGCAGGTACCAATTCCCCAGGAAAAAGGACAGAGGGGACAGAAAAAGGGGCTTCAGATCCAGATTTAAATGAGGAATCCAAAACAGAGGTAGGTGTTTCCTTCAGCGGGGCTCAGGCAGCCGATGACAGGGTGACGGGTGTCACAGTTTGGACAAGGGCTCCTTGCAGAGATGGTACCACTTGCAGCTGAACCTCCCCAGTCCCTCGTGGACACTGTGCAGATACAAGAGGTGTTCCTGCTGTGCAGTCCCAAGGATGGAGCAGGTCCTGAATCTGGCCCACGGGATGGAGGTGAGGGGCTGGCCGGCCGGCGTGGGAAATGCTCGTTGCAGCGTGTCCTTCCAGGTGGCTCCTTCTCACCCCCACACCTTGGGCTGAGCCCTAAAAATCTCGCCAAGGAGCATCGGTCCTCCAGGTTGCAAGCAGCAGCTCCCTGGGCACCAGGAAGTTTGGGGTCGGCTCCACTTCCCAGCTTCCATGGCAGGCTGCTCCGTGCAGGATCACTGGTGACAGGGCCTGGTTTACATGGCGAGCCCTCTTCCCCTACTTCCATGCCACTGGTATTCCTGATGCATCAGAACTCCTCACCAAACACAGTCAGCAGCAGGGAGGGCTCCTTCTCCCCCTGCCTGATGGGGCGGGGGGGATCCCGTGATCCACTTGTGGGTGTCCAGCCCCTCGCTACCTTCTCTATCCCTTCCAGTGGCCAGCACTTCCAGGGAAAACAGAGATGCCATGGAAGCAGTTAAAGAAAGGGTGCAAATGCCCCCCTTCTGGGGAGGCCTCGGCTGAACACACACTCCCATTTCATTATCCCTCTAAACATCCCTTGTACTTTCAGAAATGGAAATGCTGATATGCAATAGGCCCTTCTGTAGCTGCAAACAGAAATTGTGGCTGACTGCAGCGTGCAGGAGAGATTGGAGCCCTCCTGGTAACAATATCATGTCCAGTAAGTGCACAAAACAATTCCATTAACATTTCAGGAGGCGTTGGGCTGAGGCAGCTCACGGCGCTGGGCGCGTGGTAGAGCTCTGCTGTGCTCCCAGCGAGTTATTTATGCACAGTGACACTGCACAGCCCAGCTCGGCTGCCTCCCCCTGAAGAAATAAATAAATAAATGAAGGGAAAACCAAAACAAAACAAGAAAAAAACCTGAACAAAACAAGCCTTTTAAATCAAAGGGCTTTAGAGCCCCTCCGTAGTTTGGTGAAGCAGAAGGACAGCAAAGAGCCTGTAAGTGCTCCTTGCCCAGGTCCTTCCTAGAGATGGATTTTATCCGGGATATCTGCACATAATAGTGGCAGAATTCTGATTTTCCCAGTCCACTCTACCTTCCTCTGTAGCTTTTCAAAGTGGAAATACTTTGAGGCAGTCACTGTCTTAGCCCAGGCCTGGGCTGAGCCGCCAGCACCAGGCAGGAGCAATGGGATTGGGACTGGTGTGAGGTTGTGGAGTTTCCCAGAGTATCCCATGTGGCTCCAAGAAGCAGGAGTGCTCAGACAGTGCTCTCCACGGCACTGCATGCTGCTGATGATCCTCGGCTGTATCCCACCCCACACCTGCCAGAGTTATCCGAAGGACAAGCAGCAGGAGACACCTCCACCCGCTCTGCACCAGGCCACGGTCTGATGCTGAAGTTACAACCATTATACCTGCACTCTGTCAGGAAAACAAAGTCAACCCATTTCATCTCTGGCTTCATTCCAGCAGCCTCATGCCACAGACAAACGTGTACGGCTGTGCATAAGCAAATGTCATTTGATAACTCAGAAAAGAAAAGAAGGGAGGGGAAAAAAAAAAGCGCCCTGAATATCAGCAAAGGGTAAGTCACTTCCTTTCTTCCTTCCTTTCTTCTGCCGCTGCCTTAAGATCCTCCGTAGCAGTGACAACAGCAGCATCTGGTGGCAGTGGTCAGTACCTGGGGTTCTCCTCTCCAGTGTCCCATCCACCCCGGCCAGCACCAGCACCCACCGCACCCGCGCTGCCCGGGCGGAGCTCGCCGGAGCCCCAGGAGAGGCGATTCCCTCCAGCCTCTCCCGGCCGCAGCGGCAGCGAGGACCCGCGGATCAATTGCGAGCGCCTAATCCGGGACTAATCTCAGGGATTCAGGCCACGAACGAGCTGACGACGTGGGGCCCCTGCGCCCCAAGGCTCGGGCGGGCGCTGCTGGGCCGACACGGGACCGCGCAGACCCACGGCACGGCCTGCGACACTGCGGCCACCGCCGCGAGCCCCAGCGCCCGCACGAAACACTGGAAGGCAAAGTAAACCATGTCGACATCGTACAACTTCTTGGCAAAACCGAGTTCCTAAAGGCAGCAGGACTTGGGGGCAGCCGCAGTTCCCCGTGGCACACGCTCACATGATCCCAGATTTCAGCTTTCACACACTACGGGCGGTGATGTTTCAGCAGCACTGATGTCCTGCTCCCAGGTGACCCAGCCCTCGTTAGTATTTTGAGCATATTTAGCATTTTAAGAGCAACGGCAATGATAATAAAACAGTTTGAAACCAGCAGAACACAAATACAGACAAAAACAACGAAAGTTGTTTCCTTTCAGTACAGTCTGGCATCTGAAAACAAACGGGGACTATTAGGTTTGCTACAACTTAATAAAAAGAGATAAATAACCCAAATGACAGAGAACAGTTAAATACATATCTTGATACATAAATATTAATCTGCTGCGTGTGGAAGCCACACAGGTTTCCCTCTGCTTGTGTCTAAAGAGTTTGATCCCAAAGTATCACAACAGTGAGATGAGCCGAGAGCATCCTGAGCTGCCGTACCGACACAGCGGAGAATTTTCTCCCTTTATTAACTTTTTTTAAAGCAATTACCCGAATTTGGCCCAGAAGGCAGCAAGGATTAGGTCTCCGATGATCCCCCTTCCTCCAAAGGGATCTGTATCCCACGGCTTTGTAGCTGAAACAGCGCTGTTTACCCACACCGAGCACGGCGATACTCGCAGAGAACTCATCCCTGAAGTAGCATCTATCCCTTTCGCTTCGCCTTCTCTAGGATGAAGGAAATTTCCTACAGCTCCTTTGCGCTCTCAAATATCCCCTGCGCATCCCTCTCCCGTTACAAGAGGAGGGTGCTTGGCCTCGCAGCTGCAGCGAGCGGAGGAAGAGTGAGTGAAGGAGGTGCCCCCGCCGTGCTGTGGGTCTGGGGGCACACGGACCCCCCACCCCGGGGTTGGGTGCCCCCTCCGCGGGAGCGCAGCGCCGCGGCGCGCAGGCAGGTGGGGGACGGAGGCGACGGACGGGGCCGGACCCCGCTCGGGAGGAGCCGCGACCCGGCCCGGCGGCCTCGCAGCTTGCGAAGAAGGTGCAAAACAACAACACGGCGAAGAACAAGAAGAAAAAAGTACCCGACAACAATCGCAAAAACAACCTTCCCCCCCACCCCGCGCATCGCTCCGGGCCGAGCGCTCCCGGAACCGAGCAGGTTAAACAAACCCGGCACGGACACACCGACAACACGCTCCCCCCGACAGCCGCGCTCGCCCCGCGCTCCGCGCCCGGCCCGCCCCGCCGAGCAGCGCCCCGGGCTCGGACTCTCCCCGCCCGCTGCGGGGCGGCCCGGGGACCCGACGGCTCCCCCCGCTCCGCTTCCAGACCACTTTCAAAATTCCCTCCCGCAGGAGCCGGGCGCCGCCGGCACTTTCCTTCCCCGTTCCCCGTGCCCGCGGAGCAGCGGCGGGACGAGCGCAGCCGCCCGGGGACCCCGCGTACCCCCGCGCCGGTACCTTGTTGCAGTGATAATAATCCAGCGGCCCGAGGCAAGTGGGGTCGGCGCCGGGCAGGGAGCCCACGGCAGGGGGGGCGGAGGGGTAGAACCGAACGTCCATGCCGGGGCTGCGGGCGGCGGCAGGCGGGGGCTCCAGCGGGCATGGACCCGGCTGCGGCGGCGGCGGTGCCTCTGGCGCGGGGAGAGGGCGGGGAGAGGGCGGGC
>WBMZ01001530.1:0-48073 GCA_013400975.1 Atrichornis clamosus
CGGGCCCGGCCCCGGCGCGGGGAACCGCCGGCATGGCCCGCTGGATCCCCACCAAGCGCGAGAAGTACGGGGTCGGTGAGTGCCAGCCGGGATGCCCCGCACCCGTGCGCCCCTTTCCTGCTTTCCCCTCCCTTTCCGTGCCTTCCCTCCTTTCTGTGCCTTCCCTCCTTTCCATCCCCTCCCTTCCCCTCCTTTCCGTCCCATCCCTTCCCCTCCTTTCCATCCCATCCCTTCCCCTCCTTTCCATCCCATCCCTTCCCCTCCTTTCCANNNATCCCATCCCTTCCCCTCCTTTCCATCCCATCCCACCACATCCCCTCCTCTCCATCCCTGTTCTCCCACCCCATCCCTCCGCGGACCCCGCGCTGTGTCCCCGCTCTCCCCGCACCGCTCGGGCGTTCCCGTCCCCCCTCCCGGGGACCTCCCCTTGGCTCCCGCACTCCCGGCTGCCCCCCCCCGCGCACTTCGTTCCTTCTTTTCCCATTCCCAGTTCGCGCTGTGCCGCTCCCAGCTCCGGCGGCGTTCGCTCCCCGAACCCACCGGGATGGGATGGAGGCGGCGGTGTGTGCCCGGCGCTGGGTGCCAGGAACCCGTCTCAAGTTTCAGGACTGGCCGCTATAATTTTGCCTCCCCAGCACGTTTTACAGTGAGAAAAGCTCTGGCACAGCAGGAGAAAAATTTGGCGGCTGCTGTGACCCAAAGGAGATGTGGCTGGAAAAGGAGACGGCAGGATAAGGAGGATGTCGTGGGCAGACTGGGGACTGGGTGACGTCCTTGCCATGGGGCTGGAAATCTTGACACAGGGTGAGGGATGGGGAAAACTTGACTGGAAGTGTCCCAGGCCGGGTTGGACAGGGCTTGGAGCAGCCTGGGATAGAGGAAGGTGTCCCTGCCCGTGGCAGGGGTGGCACTGGGTGAGTTTTAAGGTCCCTTCCAGCCCAAACCATTCCGGGATTCTGTGACTGACTGGCACCTTGTACCTCCTGCCCTGTCCTCTGCTTTAAAGGGTTTTGTGGAGTGCTGGCTCACTTGTCCCTAACAGGAACATAACCCCTGGTGTTGCTGCTAAAGTTCTGCTTTTCTTGAGAGTCTGACAAATTGAAACCCACAGTTTGAGGTTGGTTGTGAGAACTGGGCAGAGAACAATCGACAGGAAACCACTAATGACACACAGAGCTTCTGATAATTCCTTTTAATGAAAGCGATCTTCTGTGCCACTGCTGTTCAGCAGCGGACTTCTCGATGTGAGAGAAAATCAGTCATTTCATGCCTGCAAAGTGTTCACGGCCTCAGCTCCCACGAGGGTGCCCAGTCTGTGAGTTTAAAGGTGAAAAACCTCACCCTGCACAATTTTCCCGGTGAAGCTGAGCTAAGGGACCCCCTCCATTTCAGGGTGGCTTTGCAGGGTGGCAGCTCAACTTCTCGCAGCACTCTGGCTTAAGCTGCAGAGATATTTTACACAGCACAGCCTTATCTGGTTTCTCCAGGTAACTGGGAGGGTGTGGAGTGCTGTACACCCTGAACTTTGTTTCTTGCCATGTGGGGAGCAGCCCACACTGCTTACAAGTGGAAGTGTGCATGCGTGGCCTGCTGAGATTACTCCCAGCACCCGTAATTTCACAACTTTGGCAGATAATCAGATCAACCATATCCTGCTGGGGTGATTGGCTGTGCTGGGTTACGGAGGGGTATTTTTTGAGCACACCTTTGAGCAGGGCAGTTCTGCAATCCAGAATGGCCTTGGGCAGCGGATGAATCAGAGGCACTCCTCTGCCTTCCTTTTTATTACCTTCCAGGGTGAGTTTTTCGTGCTGGCTTCAGCCAGCTGCTCATGGTGACAGCTCCTCTCCCTGAAAGGGCACTGGCTTCTGAGTAAGCAGGGTGGAGGGAAAAAACACCTCTTCCTTCGTGTTTCCACTCCAGAAGTGTGTGGTGGGACATATCCCACGACTCCTGCGTGCTCCAGGTGCTTTTTTTCCCCTGTACACAGACAGGGAGCCAGGTGACACAGGGGCTGTAGTGCTGCAGCTCTGGGGTTTAATTTGCAGCCAGAACTGATCAGGTTAATCCTCAGGCAGTGAGCAAAATTATTTATGCAGTGCCTGGCGTTGTCAGGCAGTGTTGGACACGCTGGGAATCGGAATTTTGTCAGTTTGATGTTTGCGGGCTTGACAAGTTCTTCATCTACAAGTGCCGGGCTCAAGGGACCAGTTCTCACTGGTTTGGGGTTCCTTTGGAGGGGCTGGTGAGGACTGGGAGGGAAGTTGGACCTTTATGGGCTGTTAATGATCCTGCCAACCCCAGTGCCAGTTGTGGAGTGGCTGCAAAGAGGGGATGCCCTGGTTTGTGTGGTGCAGGCCGTGGGGTGGTGACAAATCCCAGCCAGCTGTGAAGCGCAAAGGTACAACTTTTCTTCAGGAAGAAAAGAGAAGAGTGAGAGGGGATCTCATCAGTCCATATAAATACCTCCCGGGGGTGTCAGGATGGTGCCAGACGCTTCCCAGTGGTGCCCAGTGACAGGACAAGGAGTTGATGGCCATAAAATAAAACACAGCAAGTTCCACCTCAACGTGAGGAAGGATTTCTTTCCATGGAGGTGGCAGAGCCCTGGATCAGCTGCCCAGGGAGGGTCTGGATTCCCCCTCTCTGGGGACATCCCAACCCCACCTGGACACACCCCTGGGTCACCTGGGCAGGGGGCTGGACTGGGTGATCTCCAAAGGTCCAAATATTCTGGAATTCTGCGAAAGAACACACACATTGTGGCTGTTGGTGATCCCTGCCCTGGAAACTACTGTAGAACTACTGGGATTTATTTTAAACACGACCCTGGAAGTCACAGCAATGCAGTGGGAAATTCCAGGAAGTCAGCAGTGTGATTCAGTGTCACTTGTCGGGTTTTTTTGCACTCCAGAGGGGTTTCTGTCCTGGGTTATTTTTTCCAGGTTCATGGATGGTGAGTTCAGATGGATTTGCTGCCTTTGAGTTCTGAACTGGTTAAAGCTGGGGAGGGCTCCCACAGATGGCAAACGGGCTGAGTCTGGAGTGGCAGCAGCAGAGGGTGCAAAACTGGGAATTGCAGGGTTTTTAGGGAAGCACACGTGAGAGACAAGCAGCTTGCGGCTTCTCACTCGCAGAGAATTCTCAGGCAAGCGACAGATGGGATTTGGGAAGGGACAGAAACTCTGGATCAGCTCCTGGGCGGCTTCTCATCTCTAAGCAACAGGATTGTGTGGGTCTTACGGAACTTGCAGCACGCTTCACCTCTGGTTTGGGACTGGAAGTTACTACTGGTGCATCTTCTTTGAAAGCTGATTAATCTTTGGGCCAAACTGAACAAAAGAACCTATTCTTGGTCAAGTGCTTCCCTCAAAAAGAAGTTGTCATTTGCAAAAAGCCTTTCCAGTCAAAAAACTGTGCTCTGATGGGAAGAATACCTGAATGACCCCACAAGTTTTCTAACTTTTATTATCTGTTTGTTCTAAAATGATTGATTTAGAGCATAAGGAACCAGTGATGTAATTACTTTCTTTTTCTGCTGGCAGTACTGTGGATTTGCATTAACTTTAACTCAAGGGCTACACTTGGGTTGTAAAAGCAATTCCTTCATTACTCATCAGCTGTTCCTAACTCTGTGGACTGGAGAAGACTGTTCATGGAATCAGAGAACCCGGAGTCTGCGGAACCCTAAATTAGTCTGTTACAAATCTATTACGAACAAGCAGCCAGATCCCTTTTCCTGACTCCTCCTCGCTGCGGGCTGAGCCAGGGCAGGGAAGTGACCCAGCTCCAAAGCCACTCGGGCATGAAAGGGCCGAGTTTGGAGCCAGGGCGGTTTCCAGGGGTCTGCAGCGAGGGCTCAGGCGCGGGAGGTCCGTGTGCCGCCTCTGCCTGCGAACCAACAGGGTGTGAAGGGTTTGTTCGTGGCCGTGCAGCTCGAGCTGGGTGTGCACCCAGTGTTCAGGCAATGCACGAGTCTGGGCTGCCGGAACCGGGAGTTGCTACCTGGGGTTTGGTGGGAAGGGCTCTGAGATGGGAAGGCCAGAATGATTTGCGTTTCGGTGGAGACGCTTGGCTTGCACCTGGATGCAGTGGTAGGGCTGGGGGGGATTCCATTATCCCCAGGGAACAGCTGGAGCTGTGCCAGGGGAGGGTTGGGTTGGATTTTAGGGAAAAGTTCACCCCCCAGAGGGTGTTGGGGCACTGAACGTTCCCCAGGGAATGATCACAAGACTGCCGGAGCTCCAGGAGCCTTAGGACAACGCTCCCAGGGATGCACAGGGTGGGATTGTTGGGGTGTCTGTGCAGGGCCCGGAGCTGGATCCATGATCCCGTGGGTCCCTTCCCGCTCAGGACAGTCCGTGATGCCATGACCATCGCTTTTGGGGTAGCGTGGCTGTTTCACAGGCTTTGTGTGGTGGGACTGGGGAGGGACCCGGCAGATCACCCTGTAATTAGCAGTAATTAGCCCTAACGGGTTTTGGTGGCCTCCTAAACCCACGGCACTGGCCCTTGCAGGCAGGACCAGAGCACGGGGCTGTCCTGGTGGCACGGAAGTCTTGAGGTCTTCACTGTGTCCGGACCCCACGTGGTGGCCGAGCTCCAGTCGGCTCCGTCACCTCCCGGGAACGGCAGCAATTCCTCACACACGAACCAGGGCCTGCCAGCCAAGCTGTGGCTGACGGGAGCAGGGACGCACAGGATCGGGCAGGGAGGGGGAGTGCTGCAGGACGGGGTTTTCTCGCCCGTGGTTCGATCTGTGGTGGCTCCCGGTGCTCTGGGCCTGCGCTCGCAGCTCTCGGCTCTGTGTTCCCACCTCAGGCACCTCAGAGTCCTCTGCTCGGTCGGCCTGGGATGGAAGCACTGCCACAGCGCTGGGAGTTGGGCGTCATGTCGGGCCAGGGCACAATTCATCTCTGTCTCAGCTTGCTCCTTCCTCCCATTCCTGCAGGATGCTTCTGGCTGGGATCTCCAGCCTCCTGTTGAGCATCCTGCTCCTGCCAGGCGCTCCAGAGGGATGGGAGAGCCCATTCCCCCCATTCCTGCTGCACAGCTGACCGTCCTCCTTCCTACTGACAGAAGCACTCTGCTCGCTTCTCCTGCCTTTTGCTTTTTTGGTGATTTATGGCTAAAACTTGTCCTGCTGATGGCAGTACCAACAACATTTCCAGCAGGGAAAATCAAAACCTTGGCATTGTTAACAGCAAAAGGGTTTGCATCTTCACAGCACGTGACACTTTATTTCTGATCTGGTTTCCCAATTTTTATTGCTGCGTCTGCAGTTGATTGGATGTGAATGTTGGCTGTGCTGCCTCTTGCTTTCATAGTCCTATTTTAAAAAATATTAGCCAGAGCCTGTCTTTTATTCTTGGTGATTTCTACTCTGTTCCTTAAGCTGTTCCCTGTGGAATGAATCCTGGGAACTTCCAAGACATCACTGATGTGAACAAGACTTGTAAACATTCCTTGTCTCCTCCTTGCTGTGAAAAGAAATATTTCTCCAAGTGTTTTGTGACTTCTGGGTGCTTTATGATCATGTGTAATAATCATTCAGATGCTGAAAAACGCACACCCCTTCTACACGCAAACTTTAATTGAAAATCAGCTTTTTCTGCTCTTCAGCTTGCGCTTCACTTGGCTGGTAGGACGTTTCTCTGAACCAGTGCTTTTAGGGGGAAAAAAAAATCCTGTTTCAGCCAGCACATTAAACGCACAACCATGGCCGAGCTGCAGACTACCTCAGCCCAAAGCCATAAACACATTTATCCCCTTGCTGCCGGACCCGAGGAGATGTTTTCAGGTCCAGTGCATTTCACTAATGATGGAATGCCTGAAATCCTGCAGTGAATTTGGGTTCATTTGCCAGGAAATCTGTGCTAATAAAACGGGACCGTAAATATGAATTACTAAGCAGCTTTCTGGGCAGGCAGTTCGTGGTTGCCTTCAAAAACTGATGATGTTGCAGAGTTTTAGTTGGACCAGTTGCTTGAATGATAAAAATGTCTTTTTGGTGCAGTACAGGCTGTACTTCCCAGGGAGATCTCCTTGGAATGGAGGGGGAAGCACCATTTAAAGGATTAATTCCCCTGGCAGCCTCTCTGGGATGAGTGTCTGGCACCTTGTCACAGAATGTAGCTAAAAACAGGAGTGGTTGTGCTGGGGAGAGGATTCTTAGGCCACTGACAACTCAGTTTTTGGAGGTGTTGGTGCAACCAAAGTGCACCTCGTTCTGGAGAGTGCTGAATCTGAGCTGAAAGCTCATTAAAGTTCACTGCAGATAAGTTTTCTGCTCCTGGGAAGTTTGGCACTTTGATCCTCCACAGCAATAAACCCATTTATAACTTCAGCTCGGAAGTTCTTGGAGTGGCTCAGGATGTCACGGGCGAGTAGTGGCCAGTTGGTTCTGTCAAAGTGCCTTTTTTTTTTGCTTTTTTTGCTCTTTTTCAAACCTGATTCTTGCAGCACAACCTTGCTGTGGTTGTGTGGTGGGGGCTTCAAGCTGCAGAGAGACGGAGCTTGATGTCAAGGGATAAAGTAGCTCTGGGAATGAAGGGAAGGCTGCAGTGGTTAATTCTTCATCTCCTGTAGTTTAATTAAAATTTTCTGCAAATCTGGGAGTAGTTTGTTCTTCATCTTTGGCAACAGAAGGATCAATATTCTTTGCTTGGCTTTTTCCTTCCAGGGTAAGATCCCTCCCGCCCCCCATTCCCAACCAAGGTTTCCTGCTCCTCATGTTAACACTGTTCCCCCACTGGCTCGTTTCCTGGGGTAGGTGGGAAGGGGAAAACGCTTCGGAATTCTCATTTCTGTGGCAGTGAGGAGCTGCGCTCCAGCTCCTGTGTCCCTGCAGTGCCGCTTCTCTGACGGGGGCCTGTTCTGGAAACCAGGATCAGTGACCCACAGGCATCAGGGGACAGCAGATCTGTCCCAAAGCCCACGTGGGGTGAGACCTGGACGTGCAGCGGCCACTTTCAATCCCCATCTTAGAAATCCTCCTTGTGTCGCCCCTCCAGAGCTGGTTTCCGAGGGGAGGTAAAGACTTCCTCGGCAGCCTATCCCGAATTTCTCAAAGTGGGCTGTGAATTCCTTGTGGGAGAGCTGCTCTGCCTCCTCCTGAGCACCTGGGTGGGAAGGGGAAGGCGTTGGAGCCCTGGCAGCGCTTGTGAAAATGCTTCCAGCTGTGATTTCAGGTGGGTTTTGTTTGCAGCTGGCAAAGGGGGGGTCCCTCAGCTTTGTGTTCGGGAGCAGTGCTGGTGGTGCTGACGGTCGTGACGCCAGCAAGGGACAGCTCTGGAGTTTTCACTCAGACGCCCTTCCTGGTGAAGTTTGGCCCGGTTGGGCTCAGCGCTCCAATGTTTGACCCCTCAAACCCCTCATCTCTGCCCCCTCCCTGCCCCTGGAATGATGCGAACAGCAGAGCTCATCAGACGGGAGCGCTCACAGCTCTGTGAGGTTTATTTCCGAGTTTTCCTCCTCCTTCCTTTGATGTTTTGCCCAGGGAGATGTAGGACAGTAATTTCAAGCCAGTGGCAAATTCAATTAATTCCTTTCAAAGTGCCACGCACTTTCAAGTTGGAAAGGAGCTGAGCAGTCCAATTCATGGCGTGGTGGGGTTCTGCTTTTACAAATCTGCCTGACAATTTCGTTGGAAAAGTTACTTTTTGTCCTTAGAGTATCCAAACAAACTGAACGTGTGGCTCGGAGGAGAAAAGGTAATTACGGACAGAGCTGGTAAAATTCAGGTGCAGCTGTGTGCGTGTTGTGCACGAACATCTGGGTCTTTACAGGCCGTAAAAAATGGAAACAATCAAAATCCGAGGTTCCTTTTGTGGAGCTGGGCTTCAGAGCCCTGGTGGGTGAAATCAGAATTGGTGCCACAGCGCCCAGAAGGCTCAGGGTACAAAGCCCTCCTTTTGGAGGGCACGGCCCCAGGAAAGGCTTTGCCCCCCTGTTCTCCCAAGTCTCTTCCTCCAAAAGAACAAAGAAAAACCATCATTTTAAAAGTGTATTGGACTGCAGTGATGCCAACAGGCTGAGCTGAACACACACCAGGTCCTGGCCCTCTAAAACCAGTGGGGAACTGTTGATTTCTGTGGTCCTGTTGGAACAGTTTTGTGGGGATTACTTTAAAGAACAGGACTGGGTTTTAATGTGTATTTTTGGGAGAATAGGGATTCTCCAGGCTGGATGTTGCTGCTGGGATTTCAGAGGGGCAGAGGAAAGCTGCAGGGCTTGGAGGGGCAGTAACATCAGCAGCCTTTAACCCAACAGGACCCCTGGATCCCAGGATCCCAGCTCCTGTAGTTCAGTTGGAGTCAGCCAGCCCTGGAACACGCTGTAGCTTTAAAAACTCTGAGATGCTTGGGCTAAACTTCATTTTTTATCTCCCCTTTTCATGTTTGAGCACTGTTAGGCAGGTGCTGCTCTCACTGTGGGGGCTGGGAACAAAAGCCAAGGAAATTCCCCCAAACCACAGCCTGGGGAATCACAGAATCGGGGATTATCAGATTGGAAGAGACCTCAAGGATCACCTGGTCCAGCCTTTCTTGGCAAAACCTTGAAAAGCACCTTAAACAGATGGATCAGACCTGATAAAAGTTTGCAGAAGTGTGAGGAGAGGCCAGGCTGTTCTGTTTTTACAGCTGTGTCTCTGCAGAGGGGAACATTTCATGGCGTTCCGAGGAGACTGGAATTGCAGGGCTGGGGTTTTTTGGTTGGTTTTTTTTGGCTTTTTTTTTTTAATTTAAATCAAGCACCGGATCTGGTTGGGTGCTGTGAATCCAGGAGCAGGTTGGCTCCTCCACTGCCAGCACTGATTTATTCCTGCTCTGGCTCACAGCACTCCCTCTCACTCCAGACATAAGCCTGAGACAGCTCTTGGAGATTAATTCCTTATCTGAGCTTCAAACCCCCAAGGGCCCTTTAGAGTGAAGATAATAAAGGGAAGTGGAGAGCCCGGTGAAGAGAACGAGCCAGCAAAAGGTTTGTGTTGCCTGTGTGGGGAGTGAACCCCGGGCTGGCTGGGAGGGGGAGAGCAGCTGAAATTCGGCTCCTTCCGCCCCCAGCACACCCAGAGAGACAGAACAGGCTGTGCTGTGCTGAAATGGGTGCTGGTACCCGAGTTTGGGGGTTGGGGGTGTGTGTCTGTGTGCCGTGGGCAGCTTAGGTGCCCTCTGAGAACTGGATCTGTATTTCCACGCAGCGGCTGTGGCGCAAAGCCTTTGCAGTAAATATTTGAGGGGGGTTCTGCAGACAGGAAAATCTGGATGTTATCTCTCTCTCTTTTTTTTTTTCCCCTTATAATCAGGATGTCTCGTGTTCCAGTGGTTCTGAATCCCCTCAGTTTGCCTGATTTGGATCTGAAGAGCTCTAATTAAAACCCAGGGGCTCGTTTGCCCCTGCTCCTGAGCATTGCTGTGGAGCTGCCTGTGGGTTTGGTGGGGTTTAAGGCCGTGAGAGACCATCAGATCATCCCATGGGAGCCCTTGGATAACCTTGGGAAAGCCTCTCTATTCCCATGGGCTGGGCTTGTTAAGTTGTTTTTTCTAAAGCAATCCAGGCTTTAAGAGATTAAACCATGGAGCCCAGGATCTGATCCAGCCTCTGCTGGAGAGAGACACAGGATTAGCCAAAAGATGATGATGGCGTGGCTGAAACCCTGCCCTGCTCCCAAGTTTGGAAATCAGTTTGATTTGGGTTTTTTGGGCAGGACGGAGCCTGCAAAACCTTCGATTATTGGCCTGTCCCACTCCAAAATAATCCATTATTCAGAGGAAATCAGGGAAATCTTCCAGACTTTGATCACCTGTGCATCAATTCCTTGTCCTTGGCAGGTGAGCAGGGAAGACCCCCAAAGGGTTTGGTTCCTGGAACAGTCTGAGGTTGGGAGTGGAAGTGTTGGAAGTGGGAGTCTCCTCTCGAGGACAGCGGCTCTCCCTGCTTTTCTCCTGGCTCTCCAAAGAAAAGAATGGATATAAAACCCAGCAGCTGCAGGATCCAAGTTAGAAAGGGCCTGTGACATCCTCCTGCAGAGGCAGATGGTGTCATTTAATGTTGATTTAATGCCCAGTTGTGAGATCACCCAAGTTAAAAGTGTCAAGTGTGTTCCTTGTGTGAGGTCAGCCTGCACCAGGGAGTGCACAAGGAGTTAAAGGTCATAAACCCACAGAATTCCAGAGTGTTTTGGGTTGGAGAGGACCTTAAAGTTCATCTCATTCCATGGGCAGGGATGGTCCACCTCCAGCTCATCTGATGTCTAACGATGACTGGTAATGAAAGCATTTCCATCTGCATAATCCTGTTATTCTGGATTATTTACATCCAAAATGCTCAGCAGGCACTTGGAACTTTTGGAATTGAGACTGAATGTCAGCATCAGCCATCCAGGAGTGGCAATTTTTTTCATAACAGTGATTAAATGTCCCTGTTTCCCAGTGCTGAACCATGAATTACTGGGTTTTTTTTCAAGAAGAAGTAGCCTGACATGTAAATCTTAATTATGCCATTCTCAGTTTCTCAGACACAAATTCCTGGGACGTTACAAGAATGTTTTTTGCTCAGACATCAAAAAGGCTTTGTTCTTCTGAAGAACGAATTCCTCGGGCAGTTCCTTGTTTTTTAAATACAGCCACTGTGTTTTTGGCTGGATCTTGGCACCGGGGGAGCAGCCCAGGCTCCTCCAAGAGGGGCTGCCCAGCAGAAAAGGCCAATTCCTGAATGCTGCAGCATGAGAGCAAAACCCGCCGGTTCCGTGCAGCCGGGGCTGGCTCTGGGGCTGGAGGATGGAATGAGCTGGAGTCTGGTTGTTGCAGCAGCTCTGAATGGGATTCTTTGTTCCCAGGGAAGCAAAAGCCAGCCCTCTCCCATCAGATAGTGGGAGGGCAGGCAGCGGGGAGCAGGACGTGGCATTTGGACGTGGTCGTGGTGTCCCTGTGGTGGGTGGGGCAGGGGGGATGTTCCGAGCCAGCTCAGAGAGAGGGGGTCTTGCAGGGGCTGTGTTTTCCAGGTCGGGAATCCACGCCTGAAATGGACCCACAGAGGGAAGGATTCTGCTGTGTTCTGCTGGGAGCTACACGTGGAGTTGTGTGGGGCAATTTCTGCCTCGTTCTCTTCTGGTTTCAGACCTTTTAGCTGAGCTTTGCTCTTAGGACAGTCTTGGAGAGGAGTTAATCTGGGGGCAAAAGGGGTCTAGGAGTTAATAGAAACATGGAATCATGGAGTGGTTGGATTGGAAGAGACTTCACAGCTCATCCCTGCCATGGGCAGGGAAACCTTCCTCTATCCCAGGTTGCTCCAAGCTGGCCTTGGACACTTCCAGGGATGGGGCAGCCACGGCTTCTCTGGGAATTCCATCCCAGCCCCCAGAGGGAAGAATTCCTTCCCAATATCCCAATCTAAACCTGCTTTCTGTCAGTTTGAAGCCATTCCCCCTGAAACTCCCAAATCTGCCCCTGGTTCCACCAAACCCCAGCTCCTGAGCTGCCGACACACCTCTGGCACACGGAGGCTTCTCCCTGGGCTCTGGCCCCACGTGAAGCTTTGTGGGTTTTTGAGGTGTGTTTTGGGGTTTTTTATTTGCAGTATAATTGGACTTCTCGTTTTGTGCCCCGTGCGCCACACTGAGCCTTTGTCCTCGGTGCCGCCGGGTGGTGTTCCATGGATCAGGAATGTGTGCCGGGATTCAGGTGGTGTCCCCGCGCGGCTGGGGGCGACGACAGAGCTCAAGAAGAAGGCCCGGGCTCCCCCAGGTTTCCTCTGCCGTGCTGCACTCCGGGTTTCTGGGGTGACTTCGGAGCGGAGCATCCCCCGTGGCTGTGCAAGGCCTTTGGAGTTTCTTCTCCATCCGCTCCGAGGAATCACCCCCCTGCCCTGGAGCACCAAAATTGATTCTTATCTTCGCCTTCCGCCTCTGGCTGTGTCATAAACTCATCTGCTGCTGAAGTTATCTGCTGCCCTTGCCAGCGCTGGCTCCCCTGACCTTCCCTCCTGCTGGATTCCGTGGGCTGGGTGCACTTGGAAAACATTCCTGACACTGCGGACCCAACTGGAGAACTCGGCTGAACACAAAGACATTGCCTCAAGTTGTGCTCGAAGAAAGGATCATTAAACAACCCCAGGCTCGTGTTTTCCACCTCTGCCTCTTCACTTGGATTAAATTTCCTCAATTCAGCGCTGCTTTTCATTTGGGATGATAAAAGGAGCAGGATCAACACTCTGAAGTGAATTTCAAAGGACAAAATCACAGCTGAAGTTTAGCTTGAAGCAAAAGGGCTTAAATTCAGATATTCCTGCAAACTTGAGGACAAAAGTCTCTGTTTTATTTTTCCATCTTCCTTTCTTGCTGCTCTGTCAGGATTGAAGTGAAGGGGTTTTATTTTCCCATGCCATGTCCGTGTTTGTTGTGTGAAGCTTCCTTTCCCTTTCAAGCCTGCCAGAGGTCACGTGGAACACCCACAGCTCAGAGGGGGCTCAGCAGCACAAATCCCTGCAGATGGGGTGGGTTTGGGACCGCACGGACTTCCAGCAGCAGGAAGCATCACTGGCAAACAGCAAAGCTCCCAGGGGAACAAAAATCCCAGCAATTTGTCTTTTCTAACCTTGTGCACACCACTGGGGACGAGGTTTTGTATTCAGTGACCCTTAATCCACTCTGCCAGGGCGAGATACTACAAAATTGCCCTTTTTGGGGGGTTTTTTGGTTTTGGTTTGGTTTTTTTTTGATGTGTGAGTTCAGGTCGTGCATGCTGCACGCTGGGATGTGAAACTCGCCTGGTGGAGCAGGGAAAGGGAAGGGAAGGGAACTGCAGGGTTTAGTTCCGTCTTGTGGCTGTTGTGATCTTTAGGAAGGGGAAGGGAACTGCTGGGTTGTCCCTGGTGCTCTTGGCTCTGAATTAAGTCTGTGTTCCCCAGGGAGAGGCCGATCCACCCACCTTTCCCGGGGACACTGGTGCTGCTTTTGTCTGGGTTCAACCAGCAGTTCATGGAAAAAATGCAGCCTGGTGTTTGTACAATGTCTGTTTGTCCCGGAAAATCCCGAGGGATGCAGGAATTGTGTGCAGGAATCCCTGTGCGTGTGAGGGACCTGCAGCACCACAGGGACCTGGTGGGACGAGTCCAGAGGGGAACTCGGAGCTGCTCCAGGGCTGGAGCCCGGCTGGGAATGCTGGGGGTGTTCACCTGGAGAAGGGCAGGATCCAGGGAGAGCTCAGAGCCCCTCCCAGGGCCTAAAGGGCACCGGGAGAGCTGGAGAGGGATTGGGACAAGGGATGGAGGGACGGGACACAGGGAATGGCTTCCCAGTGCCAGAGGGCAGGGATAGATGGGATATGGGGAGGGAATTCTTCCTTGTGAGGGTGGTGAGGAGTGGGATGGAATTCCCAGAGAAGCTGTGGCTGCCCCATCCCTGGAAGTGTCCAAGGCCAGGTTGGAGCAGCCTGGGATAGTGGGAGCTGTCCCTGCTAGGGTGNGGAGCAGCCTGGGATAGTGGGAGCTGTCCCTGCTAGGGTGGGACTGGATGAGCTTCAAAGTCCCTTCCCACCCCAACCATTCCATGCTTCACATTCACGCTCATCTTTGGCCGTGAACGTTATCCAGGTTTTTGTGCTGGAATGTCGATGGAACTTTTACGTTTGGGCCGGTTCTGGGGCCTGTGAGGTGTCTGAGCTGCACGCCCAGCTCAGCAGTCAGCCTTCAGCATCCTGATTTACAGCCCTGGCGCGGGGAAGGGGAGGAAGCTGGCTGTGGAAGCAGCTCTTGGGAGCAGAAACCCCGTAACATTCCCTGTAACCCTCAGGAAAATGTGGATTCGGTGCTTTGCGCGTGTGGATCTGCGGGATAAATCGGGACCAGTGGGAACGAACCCTGCCCTGCAGTGCAGGAAAGGAAACCTGTGCCTGTGCTGGGGTCTGCGTGAGGTCCTGCAGGGATTCACGTCCCCCCTGGGATATTTGTGGTCGCGATGTTTGAAGGGAAGCTCCGCTCTGGGAGAGAATTTCCGGCGTGGTGCAACCCCTGGGGCCTCGCCAGGAGCCACAGCACCTCATCCCCACGGACATGGGAGGCGTTTCATGGGAATTTCAGAGAAAAGCTCTGCTTTTTCTTTATGCGTTTCCTTTCCAGACAGAGCTCCTCAAACACAAACCTCTGGGAGTCTGAAGGACTCCCAAAGCCCCCCCTGGGAAATGTTTGGGTGATTTATTTGCTTTCTTGCAAAGAAACGTGCTGCTTGGCCACTGAGAAATCTGCTCAGGGAACAGCTTTGGATACATAAAGGTGGGAATTCTGTGTGTGAGAAGGCTGCATTGCTGCATTTAAGATGTGACCCGTTCTTAAATCCGTATTTTGGATAAATGAAATGGTCTGGGTTTGGTCTGCTCTGACTTTGCTGATCCATTCATTGAACCACAGCAAAGCTTTTCACTGTTTTTATGTCTTTTCACGTTTTCAAGCAAATTCAAATTCACCTTTCTCTTCCTCTGTCTGCTTTGCCCAGTGGAACTCCAGAAAGTCCCAGAGAAAAGGCAGTTTAGGGCTGTGGGCTCCTGCCCTTAATCCTATTCCCACTGGAAATCCCATAAGCATCCAGCTTAACTTTAGGAGGGATTAAATTTGCAGAGAACTCCAAATTTTCGTGCTAAGACTGGTTCTAATCTGGGAAGAACCCTCAGCAGCCAAGAGCCTGGGTGTGTTTTAGTCTAGAACAGGGGTGGGGTTTATTTTGACCTCCCACTTGAGGTGTTCGCTGCTGCTGGAGTTCCTCCTGTGAAACTCTGTCCAAAATTATAATTATTGACTCCAGTCCGCCCCGAGGGGGTGCTGACCTTTGTGGGCAGCTTGGGGGCAAACTGGGAACGGGCAGCTGCTCCAGGGGCTGTCACAGAGCTGCCTGGGAGGTAAAAACCCACCTTGGTTGGCTGTTAGGGAGAATATTCCTTAACGACGGAACCTGGAAACCCTTTCCGTTCCCAGGGTGCCTGAGTCACGCGGTCCCTTTTCCAAAATCCTCCTCTGCCTGTGGTGGGTGCCCCCGGAGCTCCATTCCCTCACTGCTGTGTTTTTCCCCCTTTTCTCCCCGTTTTCAGCCATCTACAACTACGAGGCCGTGCAGGACGTGGAGCTGTCGCTGCAGGTGGGGGACACCGTTCACATCCTGGAGATGTACGAAGGTAGGCGGCAGCTCCCGGGGGCTCCTGAGGGTCAAACGGGAGAAATCCGGATTGTTTGTCACATTTTGGATGGGTATTTTCAACTCCAAACCCACCAAGCTTCGCCTGCAGGGGTTGCAGTGGGGACTTCATTTTTGAAACGGTGTTAAAAGTGCAGAAATACAGAAAATTAATTGTATTTATGCTGTTCCAGGCGGGGTTTATCAAGATAGGGTTTCACCAATCTCTCAAGGCAGCACTACAAGAGAAAGAAACACTCGATTCTGGCTGTTGATTCCTGTTTTTCACACCACACCTGTTTGCTTTGGCTCCTCTTTGGGCCAGGCCAAACACTTGCACTCATGTGATGAACTGATCCAGCTGGAAAAGAAGAACAATAGTAATTAATTAAAAAAAAAAATAAAGTAGCTCTTAAGGTGAGTTAGTTTTTGATCTGAATGGAGGCAGTGGATGAAAGAAAAGAAGGCAAGGCTGATTGTTCCAAAAGTAATGTTGTTTTAAGCTGTAATATCACAAAGTGGCATTAGATGTTTTTAGAAGGCTCCAGTTATGCCCTTTTGAGGCTGTTTCTCCCAGTCTTTCACTGGGACATTTTTCATGGTACATACCTTGATGTGAACCAGAAGGAAACCAAAATTCTTATTTTAAAGAAGATGAAAGGGACACTTGTGTGTTTCAAATCTCCCTGTTCAACTCACCTGTTGGACGAAGATTTCAATATTAGGACTGGAACGGAGCCATTTAATCACCTTAAAGAATGTTCCAGCCACTCCTCCACTCTCCAAATTTTAAATGCTCCTTCCAAAATACAAATTCAATCATTTTCACAAGCAGCATCGATTTGAAAGCAGGTTCAGTGTCCAGGCTGAGACAGGAATAGGGAGTGATTACCCAAATGCATCCCTTTTTTGTTTTGTTTTGTTTTGGGGGTTTTGTTGTTGTTTTTTGTTTTGTTCTTTGGGGGTTTTTTTTTCCCTGAAATATCCCAGTTTGGAACTTTGGTCGGGAGAAAATTCCTTGTGGATTGTTTGGGAAAGAGGTGAATGTTTTCATATGTGAGAGGGAGAGTGATTGTTTTCATCTGCTGAGCCATCAGTGTGGAATCAAAATTCGTGACCCAGGCACCTAGGAATTCCTGCAGGACAACAGAATCCCTTTCCCCAGGAAGAGCAGCCAAAAATTCGGGCCAGACAGTTGTGAATGTAAAGGAAAACGATGCAGAGATGGTCACTCTGCTCTGGGTCTGCTCTAACTTCCCGGAAATTCATCTCAAACCCTCCCAGTTCTGATACTCTGCCTGCCTGGGAGGAAATTCTCCTGTCTTCCTGTCTCTGTTTTTTTGGGATATCGGCTCTCAGCTGTGTTTCCAGCCCTCTGTGGGTCGTGTTTCTGAGGACGAGTGTTCTCCCAAGGGGCTTTTTCTGTTCCTTTTTGTGCTAACAGGGCCTGCTCACCGGCTGAGCTGATGGAAAGGGGTTTGGTTCCTCTCATCACTGCCCTTATCTGGATACACAAGTCCCAGCCTAGGGAAAAGTTTCCATGTAACCAGGGGCGGCGGCTCTGCAGGAGGAAAGCCTGGGAGATGCCCCCTGAAGTCATTTTTTGGGGCTGGGAGGTGCCCTGTGAAGTCATTTTTTGGGTGCCTGGGAGCGATCCCAGGCTGAGGTCATTCCATAGGCCGCTGCCAGTGGCATTCCCAGGGAACTGGGGGGCGTTCTCAGGGTGGCCCAGAGCCTCTCACGCAGTGGTAGCGGCCTCCTGGAACGTCCCCCAGCTCGGGATGCACAGGGGCATCTCCTGTGAGTTCCCAGCATATTCCCGGGGCTGTTGTTTCCCGGTCATCCAGGACGTTCCTGCTTTTTCCCCGCTGGCTGCAGGCAGCAGGAGCGGCTTCCCCAGCCGGGTATCACTCGTGGAAGCTCTTTGTCTTCTGGGATTTTGGCTGGCTCTGCTCTGTCTGCAGGAGCCCCAAGTGCTCGGCGCGTTCCCCGACGGGGAGGCAGCCGTCCCGGGATTTGTGCTGGGATTGGGGCTAACAAAAAGTGCTGTCTGCCTCCTGAGGGCCCCGGAGACACAACTCTGATAGATCCGAGCTGCTGCAGGAGCTGTGGTGCGGGCAGGGGCGGCGCAGGGGGCTCTGTGCAGGCAGAAGGGGTTTGGTGGCACTTGGGGGCAGCTCTGGGCTGCGCCAGCCTCTCCCGTCCCCTGCGGGGCTCACGACCCCTCAGGGAGGTACCTGCGCTCAGGTGCTGCTCTTGCGCTGCCCCACAGGGCAGAAAACTCCTCCAAAATGCAAAATCCCTCCTCGTTTCGGCCGTCCTGCAAAAGCTGGCATCGGAAAATACCCGGAGTTGGAAGGGAGCCACAGAGATCCCCCAGTCCAACACAGACACCCCAGCAATCCCACCCAGATTTGGGGTGAGGCTCTGGCACTGCCCTTCTGTCCGTTAAACTTTGTTTCCCTGTATTCCAAACACATTTTGCCTCCTGTTTTCCCAGCCCCAGTTAGGGCGAAGCCGTCGTGTTTGGACTGTGAGCGCCCCAGAGAAGATAAGGGAGTGATAAGAGGGCAGGTGATTGACACCTCTGGCCTGCAGCTTCCCTGTGCCAGGGATCCAGCACTGGGTGACATCCCTGGAAATGCAGCTCCAGCTGGGACAGAGGGTGGAGGGAAGGTCACCAGAGGGAAACCGCAGACTGGGCAGCGTGAACTGAATATTCCAAATATTTCCAGGACAGGCTGGAACGTGCTGATGTCCACAAAATGCTGGAATGGTTTGGGTTGGGAGGGACCTCAAAGGCCACCCAGTCCCACTCCTGCCATGGTCAGGGACACCTCCCACTGTCCCAAGGTTGCTCCAAGCCTCGTCCAGCCTGGCCTTGGACACTTCCAGGGATGGAAACACTTCCAGGGATGCTCCTCTGGACACCCTGTGCTGGTAACAACCTGTGCAGGGACACCTGAGAGCTGTTTGCTGTTGGACTGGGTAACTCCACAGCCCAGAACTCCTTCATCCCGGGAGGATGCAGTTGTGTCACTGCCTCTGAGTGCAGGTGTGGCTGGGGTCTGCTCTGCAGAGGGTCTGAACGGACCTGGGGGTCTTAAAGACCTCTTCAAGCTGAACAATTCCGTGATTCTAAATGTGCACATTCAGTGTTTTGCTCCGAGACTGACTTGAGGTAACGTCTGGGATGTGTTGGTTGGGCTTCAGAGCTGCTTTGAAACACCCTTTGTGTTATTATTATACCCAGAAATCTGGAGGTTACCACCTGCTTAAAATCCCTTTCCCTTCAAAACACAGACAAACTGCAGAGCCTGGGGTTGTTAGTTCAGGTCTCACCCCGCAACGCGAGGTTTGATTTTCTCTGTCTGCAGAAGGGCACGAGGTCTTTAGAGAAAATTGCTCCTTCCCCCTGATAACAAAATGTGCAGTGAGTGCTTCTCCTGCCTGCCAAATACTCAGCACTCCGCACAAGCTGCAGGATCCGAGGGAAGAAGGGAAACTTGCTGTCTGCAGGGCTCTGGAGGCTGTCTCAGCGCAGGATTTACTCCCTGGGAGCCTGTCCTTGAGCAGGGAGCTGGGAGGACACTTTGCTGTTGAGGGCAATCTCTTCCAATCAGCAGGATTTATTTATTTTTATTATCATTCTTCATTATTATCGTGAAAAGCAGGATTTCAGGGAAGCTGGGGGAAAAATGAGCGCGGTGTGGGTGGAAGGAGAGCGTGCTCACGTCCCGTGATTTCTTCTGCTGGTGGAAGTGAGTTCACCTCGGGGTTGTTGCTGGTGTCAGCCCCGGGGAGGGGTGGGACAGGACAGGGCCCTGCAGGAGGAACAGGGACCTTGTGGGCCAGCACGTGGCCCGGGCTTGCATCACTGTGGAGGGCTTGTCATCCTCAAACCCACCAGCATTTGAGTGTTTTTCCTTAGGGTTTCCTTCTCCACGCTGCATCAAATCCGTTTAGTGGAACGTAAAATTGAGCACCTGATCCATTAAAAAAAAAACCAAACCCCCAAACTTTTAGACATTTCCTTGCAAGCTCAGTCTGGTTTTGTTTTTTTTTTGTGTGTGTTTTCACTCAGATTTCAGTTTGAGTGTTAGAGGAGCTGAAATTCTCCACGTCACCATCCACTGAAAAACCTTTCTCTGCTTGGGGGAAACACTCAAATGCTTCAATAGTCTCTCATTCCTCTGAAGCTTTAGGCAAATTTGGGGTTTTTTAAAACAAAAAAATCACATCATCAACCAACCACTGCCGGAAGATGAATGTTCCTGCTAAAGTGGTGGATCAGATCATGGAAAGCAGGGGCAGAATTCTGATAAAAGTTGCATGAGGTGCTTGCAGTTTTGCATAATCAGACAACGACGTTGGTTTTATGCAACGATTGCAAAATATTCTGTGGGAATGTGGTCAGTGCCAGGGGGCCATCTGAGACATGAGGAAGTTGTGCTGTCAAAGGGCTGAGTGCCTCCAGTGGGATTGAAGGCACTGCGAAACTGCTCCTGGTGAATTCCGTGAGCTTTGCATCCCACCCTGAGCAACTTGTGCTTTGCTGTTCGATTAATGACAACTTAGATAAAAATAGAACCTAAATCTCCTCATCCCTAATCCAGCACCTCATCCATGGCTCCATGATCGATGTATAATCTTATTTTCGTCCTGTGGAAAGACATGGAATTTCTTCTTCCCTCCTCACTTCTTACTGGAACATTGGAGTTTCTGTGGTACCTCCCCACTGGTAGAGAAAGGGGACAAAACTCCTCTTCAAAACAGAAATAAATGGCAAAACACAGCCACATTCACGTAAAAATCTCCAATAAAACATGAATAAAAGCACTCTCAGATCTAATTTATGGTCGAGGGGGTGTCAGATCCATGGTTCTTTATGGAACCTTCTTTGATAAATAGAGGAATATGGGGGGAACAACAGCAAAATCACCAAATTAAATTTAAAAAAAAAAAAAAGAAACCAGCCCCCCATCCTCTCTTCCTTGCCTGATTATTCCCTTAAATCCCTTTGCCTTGTTGGTGCTGCCACTCAGCTGGACATAATCCCCTTGGATCAGGGAGTTGTCTGACTCTGGACACCATCCCTGCACTATGGACCGTAGTGCCACCCGTGGTGGGTGCTGAGACACGGGGTCAGTGTTTGCAGCTCAGGTGGAACCTCAGGAAAATCCAAATCACATCCCTGGAAGTGTCCAAGGCCGGGCTGGACAGGGCTTGGAGCAGCCTGGGATAGGGGAAGGTGTCCCCATGGCAGGGGGGGCACTGGGTGGGCATTAAGGTCCCTTCCCGCCCAAACCATTCCATGATTCCATGAAAATCCTGGTTAAACCCCAGGGCGGAAGAGAGAGGAAATGTTCTCTTTGCTTCTGAGTGCTGGGGCTCGCAGGTATTACTTTTACCTTCTGACTTTTAGATCTTGCCAAGGTAATGTTGGGAAACAGGACAAGGAGTTCGGGCTCCTGCAGACGCCTGTCCTCACAGGAGGGGACCTCGGCTGAGCAAGATCAGTAGATTGGTGTTGTAACAAGGTGGTGAGAATGGCAATTTCTGTTGTATTTGTATTGACAGGAAAGAATTCAATATATCTGTGTTTCCTTTTCCAGGCTGGTACCGAGGATACACGCTCCGAAATAAATCCAAGAAGGTACAGCCTCACTTTTGGGTGACTGTAATTTGAATTTCACACCTTGCCAGAGCCCATCTGCCACTGTAAACTGCTCTATTTTTTTCTCTTAATATCGTGCCACTTTTTTTAGTGACAGATACATTCCAGAGCCATTTGTTGGGTATTCCTTCCTGCATGAGCTTGAACTTCCCAAATTAACTGTTCACATCTGCGTCCAGCAGTTTATGGCTTTATTATTATGCTTGTGGACCTGTGCACGTCCAGCATTGGTTATATTTAATGGGAATATCAGAGTTTTGGTGGGACTTGGAAAACATTCCAGCAATTGCACATCCCAGGGTCTCAGCCAGGCTGCTCGAGGTTGGCCTGGCAGCTGCCTGGAAATCTGGTTTCCCATAGGAATGCTGGCACCTCCCTTGTGGCAACATCCCTCAGAGCCTCTGTGTTCCAGGCATAAACAGGAATGACAAGGGAGCAGGCAAGGGCGGCAGCATTCCCGGCAGGTTTCTGTTTGACACTGGGAACTTGGGAAGTTCTGCAGGGGCTGTTGGTGGGAGCTTTTCTGGAGAGCCACAGGGCAGCCTGGCAGGTGGCTCCGGGGATATTTCGTAGCAATGAGTGATAATTTTCAGGAATTTACAGCATTTCCTGCAGGAAGATGAGGGTCACTGCAGAGAAACGAGGAATGGACTCCTGTGAGGTGCCAACATCAAATATGGCTCAAACAGGGAACCTCCTTGTCCTGTTTTCCTGGGATACTGGGACATTTCTTACCCCTTTCCCCTGCTGTGTGTTTTGATCACGTTGCGCCCCACGGGATGATTGATTTATTTTATTTGTCTCTTTACTTTTAGGGCATTTTCCCCGAAACTTACATCCATTTAAAAGAGGCCATCGTGAAGGACCGGGGGTAGGTTGACACTTCTTTGGCAGCAAAACCAAGGGGTGCCCTTTCCTTTAAACCCCAGAAGAGCCCATTTAAGCTCTGGTGGTTGTCATAAATGCAGGGTGTACCCCCTGTGCTGGACCAGAGCTGCCCAATTTCATTTCTCAGAGCACGGGCAGGGCAGAGCAGTTGGGGAATAGGTGCAGCAGGGGATTAATTGCAAAATTAGGGCAGCCCTGCCAGAGCAGGCAGTAGTGGGGAGGGTCAGTCCAGCTCCACTCGGCTCCTCTGGGGATTCCTGCAAGTCATAAACATTCCTGCTGGCAGCCAAGGGCCCAGCAGGAGTGTGGATTCCTTCCTGGCTTGGAAAACATGGAAGGAAGTGGCTCCTCATTCAATTCCTGGAGCTGGTTCTGTGGTCGTGAGAGCCAGAGCAAACCTGCAGCTGCAAAGGGAGAAACTTCGTGAAACACTTCTTAAAACTTCTATTTTCAAGTAACTGTTAGCACTGCAAGTGGTGATTCTCCCAAACTTAATTTCTGTTTATTCTGGTTTTGGAGTGAATGCACTGAGAATAACGGGAGTGAGAGAAGCTTGGAGCATTTTGCCCTAAAAATGGGTGATGAATGTGGATGTGTGTTGAGAGCAACTGAGAGGTCTCAACACCACGTGTGAGTGAACTGTGTGCAAATCAACCCCTCTGGAACTGCCATCTATACATTTATCCAAAAAAGGGTGTTTTACTGTTAGGTTTTACAGTCAAAACCTTTTTCTCCTGTTTTCTCCTTGGTTTCTCTCCAGACAACACGAAACCGTGATTCCAAGTGAGCTGCCCCTGGGCCAGGAGCTCACTTCCACCCTGAGGGAGTGGGCAGTTATCTGGCACAAGCTCTACGTGGTGAGTTCTCCTCGGGGCTGGCTGGTTTTCCTCAGGTGAGATGAGCCGGGGCTTTTCTGCAGGGCACTTGGTGCCTTTGGATGGTGTGGAACGAAATGGCAAAACCGGTCTTGAGAGGGGGTGGAAGTGCTCTGCTCTGCACTGAATTAAAATGGGGGTGGGCTCACAGGGCTGGGGGGAGCATCCTCTGGGCTGGGAGAGCTGTGGGTGGCACAGGGGCTGGCACGGGTCACATTGTCACCGCGCCAGGGCTGGCAGCCACGGAAAATCCAGGCTCCTGCGTGGCCTCTCCTGTGTCAGCCCCATCCGAGGTCAGGAAAACTCAGCCGGGCACAAAACCGTGGAGTTTTAGGGCAGCTTTTAGCAGGGGTGAGCTGTGCTGCGCTGGGACTGTTGCAGGGGTTTCATGCACTGCTTGATGCCCACCCAGGGTGTCCCTGGATCAAACAGGGAACAGGGAAAGGGAGGAAAGGGAATCAGGGATGTGTGGCGGGGGCAGGTTTGACTTGTCAGAAGTCACATCATGGACTGTCCTGAGTGGGAAGGGACCCACAGGATCACGGATCCAGCTCCAGGCCCTGCACAGACCCCCCAACAACCCCACCCTGTGCATCCCTGGGAGCCTTATCCAAATGCTCCTGGAGCTCCGGCAGCCTTGGGAATGTCCCCGTTCCCTGGGGAATGTTCAGTGCCTGACACCCTCTGGGGGAAGAAGAACCTTTCCGTGCTCTCCATCCCAACCCGCTGGCACGGCTCCAGCCGTTCCTGACCCCAGGAGTCACCTCAGCAGCACCAGAAGCCAAGGCAGGGCAGGGATTTTTGGCTCTTCCTGCTCCTTGCTCAAAGAGTTCACACTGAGCTCCCTTATTTTATAGTGGATTATTAAGGCACATTAAAGAGTCAAACTCGATTTCTCCTCTGCCTAGAATGTGCTCCAATACTTTTAATTAAGGAGAGAGAGTGAGTTTAAATTGGCTCTAATCACCGAGTGCACCCAGAGCAACTTTTCCTATTGAAAATTTCACAGGGAGGCCACAAATACGTTTTGTTTGTGTGCCACGAAACCACAAGAATTTGTTCCACCCTCTTAATGAAATGAGAAGCTGGATGTGATGGTGTTGCTGTGTGAAAAGAGAGTTTTGTTCCTGGCTTTTTAAAAATTTCTGAATAACTTTCAGATCCCAGCCTCAGGATCTGGGGTTTTTTTAAGCGCAATCTTTCATGTTCCTGGGCTTAACCAATATGAGCCTTAAAATAGGCTTGGAAAATGTTGTGGTTTGAAATGGATTTGAGTTTATTTTATTTTCCCCTGCAGTATATATTAAAAGGATTTTTTAAAAGCTAAAGGAGGAAGGAGGCATTTGAGGAGAAAAAGGAAACACGAGGGGGATTTTTTTTTTTCCTTTGGCAGCATTTGATTTCAGTTCTTTAATTTCATTGCAGCAGTGGTTTTATCTCCACTGAAAAATAAATATAAAAATGGGGAGAGTTTTTAGCTTGGTTTAGCTGATAGGAATTAGCTGTGGAGATAACTCAGGTCAAACTGAAGTCTGCTCTGAATTGCCCTGAAAATTCACACAAACTGCAAGTATTTTTATGCAAGAACATGGGGTTTTTTCTGTGTTTATTAAATATGTCTAAGATATCCTCCCTAGAGAACAAAAAGCTCGGTCAGCCCCTTGGTGTTCACCCAAATCCAAGGGGTGATGGTTGTTCATCCCTTCAGATTTTGGGGGGAAATACGAGTCATTTACATCATTTGTGTTCTTTGCAGAGGCGAGAAAGGGAAAATAATTGAAATCGGTTTCTCTTCGTGCTGTGTGGGGTTTGTAATGAACCATTAACAGCCCTGGCCCAGCAGGCACCAGGCAGCAGCAGCAAAGTGCTGTGGGTGAGGTGGCACCCGAAACCTCCTCACTGTCACTTTGGGGCTGAAAAACGTCATCATTGTCCCAGGAGCTTCAGACCTGTGGCTGAAAATGAGTCGGGATCGTCCCAGGAACTGCCTCACTCCGTGGGGCAGAGAGAGGACGAGGCCTGGGCTCCCCTTTGGGTGATTTAAATGACTTCTCCGACACTTTTAAAAGCTTTTTTTGCTTTTCCTGAGCACAAACTGGGTGGGTTACCACATACCCACGTTTCATGACAGCCTTGGGGCTTGAAACTGCAGGAAGGAGATGTTTGGATGTGACTGATTTGATTAGGGTGGAACCAGTGACTGGCACGGGAAGCACCTTCATTCATTAAAGGTGACACCAGTGGGAATGGCAGGAGGGAACTCCTCACCCAGCAGGTTCTGGTGGCCTGTTCAATGGCCTGGAACGCAGCTGAGGTCGTTTAACATCATCCCCCTGTCCTGTTTTTATGAAAAGCCTCCATCAGAGCAGCCTGGAAGTGCTGGGAAGCACCAGGAGCCTATTTTTAGTCCGTGAGGTTTTTCTAAAATAATGTCCCGGGGAAAGGTGAAGCCCTTAAAGATCTTAAAAGCACTTAAACCTCGGCAGTGCCAAGTGCTGGAGAATTGCCTCCATGGGCCTGCTCTTGTGGTGTCACAGAGTGCCAGGTATTTTTAGTTAAACAGCACTTGTGTGCTTCTGTCAGGGAACAGATTGGAGAAGCTTTGCTGAGCTGAGGTTCCCAGGCTTTCCCCTGCTCAAAAATGTCCTTTTTTTTCCCCTGCAGAACAACAAGACCACGCAGTTCAGGCACGTCCAGCAGCTCACCTACAGCCTGATAGAGTGGAGATCCCAAATCCTCTCCGGGACCCTGCCCAAGGATGAGCTGGCTGAGCTCAAGAAAAAAGTCACTGCCAAGATCGACTATGGGAACAGGTCAGCTCCAAACCCTGCCTGGAGGGCAGGGGAGGGCCCCAAACCCCAGGGGAGGCCCTTAATGCCAAACCAAGCACCGAGTGAGGCTTACATTTTTCCTTGGGAAGGGGCTGGTGGCAGCTCTGGGTGCCCCTCACAACGTGAGGTGGGCACGGAGCAGTCGGCTCGTCGTCTGCCACAGATCTCTGGGGCTTGGCAGCATTGGCAGGAGCTCACCTGTCCCAAATCCGCAGCACTGCTGGCCCGTGGTGCCATTCCCCAGGGAGCACAGCTGGAATTTGGGTGCTGCTGGGGAGAGACACGGCTTTGTCAGCAACTGAGGGACAGCATTCCACAGCAGCTCCAGCCCTCAGCGCTTTGCAGGGTCTCCAGAACTCATCCACCTGCCTGTCAGCCTTGATTCAGGCCAGAGAAGGGAATTAAGAAGAGGTTTATGGCCAAGAATAATAATCAGCTGGAGTCCGTGAGCTTGGTGGGTAAACATCCACCGTTTGAAACAAAGCCACTTAAGCCAGAACAAGGGAGATGTCATCTTAGAATTGAGTTACCTGACTAATTCCTTCTCCCTGCAATGGGAAAGAAGTGTTCTGAGGCAGGAAAAGGAGCAGTGGGGTTGTTCCAAGGAGTGGGGTTGTTCCAAGGACAGGGGTAATTCCAAGGACTGGGGTTGCTGAGCACTGCCAGCCCCGTGCAGTGGTTTGATCTTTGTGCTCCTGCCTTTGCCGCTCACACTTTGGGGCATTCTGGGTTTTTTTTGTCTCCTGGGGCTGTCCAGGATCCTGGGTCTGGACCTGGTTGTACGAGATGACAACGGGAACATCCTGGACCCGGATGAAACCAGCACCATCTCCCTCTTCAAGGCCCATGAAACTGCATCCAAAAGGATTGATGAGAGGATCCAGGAGGAGAAGGTACCTCTGGTGTCACTGCTCTGTCCTCTGCTGCCACTGTGTTTTCACATTCTTAAGAGTGCTGTGCTCTTTTGGGGATGAACCGAATTATCCTGTGCTTGTTTTTAATGGGAATATAAAATGTAATGGAAATATGAAATTCTTTGCAGTCCCTGCAGCAGAATTTGGACCTCCGGGGGCAGCCAATATTCAACTCCACACACACTTACAGCCTCTACGTGAACTTCAAGAACTTTGTCTGCAACATTGGGGAAGATGCAGAGCTCTTGATGAGCCTCTACGATCCCGATCTCTCCAAATTCATCAGGTAGGGGCTCTTTTTTTTGGTGGATTCTTAAGGAATTTAGTCAGCACAGTGGTCATTCTGAAGAAGTCACTGAGGGGTAGGAAGGGAGATCCAGCAGATGTTGTTCAGTTCTGTTGGTTGCTGCCCCAGTGGGGGAAAATTAATTCCAATTTGGTATTAATTTCAGAGAGTTAGGAAGCCCAAGGTTCAGAGCCCATCCCCTTCTTAAAGCTGGGTATTTCTTTGATCCCACATTGTCTTTTTATATTCTTAACTTTCCCTGCCGTGGTCGCAAGCCTTGATGAAGCATTTGATGAAGAAATCCCAATAAATCATGGATTTCCGTGGTGTTTGCTGTCCAGTCAGTGCCAGCTCACATCTGAAGAGTTGGGGGAGATCTGAAGAACTTTTATCAGGGAAGCAATTCCGTGTCAGGAACACTCCGTGTCCATCCCTGCAGTGATCAGCTGTGGCCACGAAATCAGAGTTGCCAGTGCTCACCCCACTGAAGGAGTCACTTCAGAGTCATTTTGGGAGGAAAGATTTCGGCAGGATTTTCCAAATATTCCTAAATATTGGAGTTTTTGCCAGGGAATGGGAACGCCAGGTGCTGATCTGTTTAAGTTTCTTTATTCTCCCTTTGTTTGCAGTGAAAATTACCTGGTTCGCTGGGGCAGCAATGGGATGCCTAAAGAGATTGAGAAGCTGAATAACCTCCAAGCAGTGTTTACTGTAAGTTCAGGGAACCCCAGGATGGGCTGGGTTGAGAGGGAACTAAATCCCATCCAGTGCCACCCCCGCCATGCCAGGGACAGCTCCCACCATCCCAGGGTGCTCCAACCTGGCCCTGGACACTTTCAGGGATGGAGCAGCCACAGCTGCTGTGGGAATTCCATCCCAGCCCTTCGCCAGCCTCACAGGGAAGGATTTCCCCCCAGTATCCCATCAGTCCCTGCCCTGTGGCAGTGGGAAGCCATTCCCTGTGTCCTGGCACTGGAAGTGTCTCTCTCCATCTCCCTCGCGTGCTCCCTGCAGATGCAGAAGGCCGCGATTTTCCCCTGTGTGTAACCCAACCAAACCTCTCCCTCCCTCCGTCTTCTCTTCCACCTCACAAGGGACACTGATGGAGCTTCCTTTTGGATATTTTCCAGGACCTGAGCAGCTCTGACCTGATCAGGCCCAGGATCAGCCTGGTGTGCCAGATAGTGCGCGTGGGACACATGGAGCTGAAGGACGGCAAGAAGCACACCTGTGGGCTCCGGAGGCCCTTCGGCGTGGCAGGTGGGGCTGGAACCCTTGGGGACACCAGCAGGGCCCACCAAACCCGTGGGGTGACTGGGACAGGGGGCTGGGAGCTGGGAAATCTGTGCTGGGAGCTGCCAGTGCCAGCATCTCTCAGCTCCCGGGGCTGCTGAGCTGCGGAGAGACCTTCAGTGAAGGTTGCAAATGAACGTTAAACACTGTCACTGCTCTCTTCTGTCACCTCCTCAAAGGGTAACAGGCTGCCATGGCTGCAGCAGGGTTATCAGGGCTTCATCAGAGGGGGATTTGCTCCTCAGGATTGATGGGATGGAGCTGGGGGCTTTAAAGGAGCCTTGGTGAACCAGACACCCAGTTCCTGTTTGACTCCTGTGATTTCTTGGGAGGGGACTTGCTTGAAATCCGTGCTGGAAAACAGTTTCCAAAGAAGCAGGATTTGAATATAAACGTCATTTCTGTGCCTTGAAGTGCCTGAGGCCCACCTTTTTTTTCTCAGAGCATATTTTATCAGGGTATATTCAGTATATTCACACTCACTGCTGTGGGCTGACCTGCACATCAATGAAAACACCATTTTTAAAAAGTTGAGATGAGAGTGGTGCTCTCTGTTGCTGCCACAGAATCATCCCAGCATGGTTTGGGTTGGAGGGAACCTTAAATCCCATCCCGTTCCACCCCTGCCACGGGCAGGGACACCTCCCACTAGCCCAGGTTGCTCAGAGCCCTTGTTCCGAGTGCCACTGGCCCAACAGAAGCCCGTCCTGAGAGGGAAGAGCCCTCGGTGGGTTCCTGGAAGCTCTGTGTGATGCTCTGGTGTCGTTGCAGTGATGGACATAACCGACATCATCCACGGCAAGGTGGACGACGAGGAGAAGCAGCATTTCATCCCATTCCAGCAGTGAGTTCCGGGCTGGAGCTCACCCCTGCTGTGGCTGGTTGGAGCAGTTGTCCTCTGGAGGAGGCCAGATGTGTCTGGGAGCCTGGCAGAGGCCCAGGGGCTCTGCAAAGAGACCGGCTGATAGCAGGAGCCAGCTGCCTGCAGGGAGAGGGCTCTGGCAGGAGCCTGTGCCCCCCTTGGGCTCCCTGGGGGCTCTTGGCAAAGCAGCTGCAATTCCTGGGTGCCTGGGAGGGGAGGAAGAGGAGCACGGAGCAGAGCCGTGTTGTGGGGGCTGGGGGATGTGGCTGCGAGAATTACTGGGGGGTGGGCAGGCAGGATTTTCAGAGAGACCTGAGCACACAGACACAGCTTTCGGTCGCTGCGCTGAGGGACCCCCTGCGCTGCCTCTTCCCTTCCCACGTTCCCCTGTCAGGGTGAGTCAGTAGGGAAGGGATTTCTCCCTCTTCCTGGGATGGAAATTCAAGCCCCAGTGAGCTCTGCATTTCTGCACTGGGAGTTGGGCTTGTGTGTTCTGCCTGCTCTGATTGCTCACTTTTTTTTTGGCTGGTTGGAGTAACTAAAATGAGATTTGTTTGGGTGGACTCAGCCATGTTGTTACAGCCCTAAATACAGCAAAGCATTGGTTGCAGCCATTTGTTATTACAAGGTATTTTCAGGGGAGGTTGGGTTAGATTTTGGGTTTATTCCCTGTCTTTTCAGGGCCTGGAAGGATGACTTTCCCTTTGCAGAATAATGTTAGTCTGCTACCTTGTTTTTTGGTGTTTTCTTTTGTTTATTTTTTTTTATTTGTTTGGGATTTTTGGTTGGTTGGTTGGTTTTTTTGGGGGGGGGTTGGTTTGTTTGCGTTTTGTTTGGTTTTAGGGGGTTTTGTTGTCATTTTGTGGGGCTTTTTTTTTTAATTTGATTGGTTTTGGGGGGTTTTTTCCCCTGTTTTTTTTCTGCTCTAAGGAGGCTGAGTTTAGATCCCAGCTGGACACCAGGGTGGGCAGCCTGCAGAGACATCATTTTCTGTCTCATTTTTGTTGCTGTGGGTACAGGAGTGAAGTCAGGCTCAAAATCCAGACCTCAGGAGGCTTTTTTGGGTCTAGGGTTGGGTTCATCACTTGGAATCTCACAGCAGTCCTTAGTTCTATTAATTTATATTAATTTATATTCATTTACCACTAGTTAATCTACGCAGGGACAGCTCTGAGGCAAACCTGAAGTCAGGGCTTAAACCCTCAGGAGTGTGATACTGATCTTAGGCTGAGGTATAAACTGTGATGCATCTCCTAGAAGGTTTAAATGTATTTCTCTTGAGTTTGTGCAGGTGAAGGAACAAAAATCCACCCAGAATCCTTTAAAAAAAACCCCCACATTTATCGAGAAACCAGCCAGCTGCTGGCCAGCCCTCTCCCTGCAGGTGGCTGGTGTCAGTCTGCCCTGCCTCCTGATGCCCTTTTTGGTTGTTCTGCTGCCCAGGATTGCCATGGAGACCTACATCAGGCAGCGCCAGCTCATCATGTCCCCCCTGATCACCTCCCACGTCATCGGGGAGAACGAGCCCCTCACCTCCGTCTTCAACAAGGTCATTGCAGCCAAGGAGGTCAACCACAAAGGCCAAGGTGCAGCCCTTGGAGGGGAAACCTGGGAAGTAAATGGTTGACGGAAGTCCAGAGGTCAAGGTTTAGAGGAGTTGGATCCCTTCCCCGAGCCCAGCGCGTGGTCTTCGTCGTGGTGGTCCCTTGGCCACCCCATCACGCATTGCTAAAAACCAGAAAAAAACAGATAAAACCAGAAAAAAACTAGAAAAAAACCGGAAAAAAACAGATAAAACCATGCCTTACTTGCATGAGAGCAACTCTTCCATCTTGCTCACTAGTAATATTTTTAAGGCAACTATTTTTTTAATACCTCTAAGACAAAAGCGTTTATATGGGCGTGAAACTTCTGTCAGCGGACGTGGCTGCGTATCCCAAATGGATTTGGGGTCTAACCACGTTATTCAGGATTATTCTGCTCCTCCTTGGCTCAGAGACACTCGAGAGTCATCTCTGAAAGGCTCTGTTTTACTTCAGGGGAGTTTTACTCAGCGTTAGGGAGGTGGAGAACTGGGCAAGAGAGGTCCCGTGAACGCGCAGGTTTTTAAGCAAAGGCTTAAATTTTATGGGTTTGTGCCATTATTTTTTTGCGGTAAATGAGTGTTACCTCCCTTTTCTCAGGTCTCTGGGTCTCCCTGAAGCTGCTCCCTGGGGACCTGGCTCAGGTTCAGAAGGATTTTTCCCACCTTGTGGACAGATCCACGGCTGTGGCTCGCAAGATGGGCTTCCCTGAGATCATCCTTCCTGGTAGGTCCCACGAGCCTCGACGTTCCATGGTGGGAAGGAGCCACCTGAAATTCCAGAATTTGTTACAAAAATGTTTGTTTTAAAGCTGTCTGAAAACTTTTTAATTTTCCTGCACATTTCCTGGTTATTTTTAAAATTTTTTTGTCAACGAGGTGAAAACATGAGTGTCCTTTCTTACTGCAAAATGATGTTTAAGGACTTTCGGGAAGAAGATGTTTCTGTAGCCAAAGGGATTTCTGTTGCACTTGGGGTTGACCCTGCTGTATCTAATCCATTCAGGGTGGGTTTAGCCCTATAGAGCTCATTATATTTAAAAAAAACACAGAGAGGTTTAGAAAAAGGAAAATGGTCAATTTAAAAAGATTTTGTGTCATTTGAGATGGAGATTAAATGATGTGACGTCGGGCGTCGTTAATTAAAGGCTCAGAAGAAAATGAAGATAACAGGGATGTTAAAAGGTAAAAGTGTGTGTGGGAAAGCAGCTCACCAGACCCTGGGAATTCCAGGTGACGTTCGGAATGACATCTACGTCACCCTGGTCCAGGGGGAGTTCGACAAAGGGAAGAAGAAAACCCCCAAGAACGTCGAGGTCACCATGTCCGTGCACGACGAGGACGGCAACCTCCAGGAGGTAGGAGGGCCCCTGACAGGCCCTGAACATCAGTGACCCAAAATTCTCCTTGTTCACCTTTCTTTTCCCCCTTTCCCCTTGTGCTTTTGTCCAAAGAAAGCCATCCATCCCGGGGCTGGCTACGAGGGGGTGTCTGAGTACAAGTCTGTGGTTTATTACCAAGTCAAGCAGCCCTGCTGGTACGAGACCGTCAAGGTACGGCAGTGTCGTGTGCTCTCCCCTCTCCTCTGTGTAGGAACCAGGGCTAACTGCAAACCAGCAGGTGGATCAGCACCAGGACGTGCTGGACAGTGGCTGGGGAGGGGGAAGGGTGCAGTGTTTCTGTCTATGTATCTATGTCGTGTTCTCCCCTGCAGGTGGCCATTGCCATAGAAGAAGTCAGTCGCTGCCACCTGAGGTTCACCTTCCGCCACCGCTCGTCCCAGGAATGTGAGTACCAGGATCTGCAGGATTGCTCGGCTCTTCCCACTCCCACTGAGTGTAGGACTTGCATTTCTGCTTACTCCCAGTGTTGTGGATTTGGTTTTTTCCCAGTTTTGTGGCGAGCCAAAAAAAAAAACAAACCAACCCAAATCGTTTAAATTTTTTGCAGCCGAAGTTTGGTGCTGGTTTTGTTCTGAAACTGAAATTTGATGAGGAGCAACATGTTAGCCCTCCAAAAGACAATTAGCAGTGCTTCTTACTGCTTTGGCTTCTCAGTGTATGGTGTTGCTTTTAATTTACTTCACAAAATTCAGTGCAAGGCCTGGGGGGCTTCTAATGATCTTCCTATAGGAGGATTTCTAATTAGGTTAAGGAAAGGCTAATGAGAAAGTTAGAGCCAGAAGTTCCATCAAGCGACTTCAGAGCCCTGAAACAAGATCAATAATGTGAGAGCCAGCCCTTGAAAGGCTCTCAGAGAAATTCTCTGACTTCCACCTGGTTCTGAAGGCAGTGACACAGTTCCACATCCACAGCTCACGAGCAGATCTGCAAAACCCCAAGCAAAAATATCGCCACAATTCTACATCACAGAGTCATTAAGGTTGGAAAAGACCTCGAAGATCAAGGAGTCCAACCGTTAATCTGCCCATCAGTCAGCCCAAAAACCTCTAAAATTGTGTGTGAGGGATGCTCCAGAGAGGGTGTTTTTCTGTGGAGCTTCAGTTACCACCCAGTGCCTTGAGACCCTCTTGAATAAAAACCTGCTGACGTAGTTAGAGCTGCTTTATGGGTTGTATGGGCATAAATAAGGCAATTCCTAATAAATATTTCTCCTCTTTGCAGCCAGGGACAGGTCTGAGAGAGCTTTTGGGATGGGCTTTGTGAAGCTGATGAATGCAGATGGAACAACGCTGCAGGATGGCAAACACAACCTGATTGTTTACAAGGTAACCTGGGCATCTCCAGTCTTGTCTCGTCTTTAACTCATCAAAACCCTCTCCTGGCTGATTTTCCAAGCAGTAGAAAGCTACAAAATGTGTGGAGAGTGGGGGAAAACCTTCCTAAACTCTGTGGCTTTGGAAATTGGCTTGGTTCAGTTGCAGTACTGTTCCCAAATTGCAGCTTATCCCCTGAAATGAGAAGCCCAAACAATGATGGAGGTGAGGAGGGGTTTAAACCCCAACCTGGTTGTCACTGTGGGCCACAACCCTCCCCTCTGCTGTGTTCAACCAACAGGGGGATAACAAGAAAATGGAAGATGCCAGGAGCTATTTGACTCTTCCTTGCACCAAAACTGAGGTGGAGGAGAAGGAGGCTCCCTCAGGGAAAACCCTGCACCCTCTGGCCAACTTCACCCCCACTAAAGACAGTACCAAGGACAGCTTCCAGATTGCCACTGTCATCTGCTCCACCAAACTGACCCAGAATGGTATGGCCTGTGCTGGGCGTTGGAAATGCAGAGGGCGTTTTCTTCCTGCGGGGTTTTTGGCACTGCTCTGTGTGTGGGCACGGAGCTTCAGCTTGAGTTCTGCTGTTCGTGTGTCAGGGGCAGCCCTGTCCCTGCACTGCTGGCATTGTGCTGCCGGTTCAAGCTGCCAGGACGTTTGTGCAGCCTCTGGAAACCACTTCTCAGGAATTCTGGATCCAAACTGCCAGTGCTAAATCCAGCAAGTGCGTAAAGATGGCACCTGTCACAGACAGAGTGGATCTTTTCTCAGAATTATAAAGATTTAAGGTTAATTACTTTCTCTCCTCTGCCTGTTAAGAGAGCAGCAATTAGAACCGAGCTCTCCAGGATGTTGTGGTGCATTAACTGTGCCCTGCTGCCAGAGGGCTCGAAATAAAGAGTGATGTCCATGTGTGAGCGAATACAGCATGTGCTGGCAAGTGATGGGACATTCCCAGTAGCTCTGGAAGGCTCCTGGGCTGGGCCACGCGCTCTGATAAAACCCCTACCTCGAGACACCTCTCCCCCTGAGTGCGTGAGACACCTGCAGGGTTGGCAGATGTGTGATAACCAAATGCGTTATCAGACGGCAGCGAGGTTCCCACTGACAGCAGAGCCTCTCTCTCTTCCCGAGACAAAAGAAGCAGCTCAAGGAAACATTCTGCACCTCAGGGTGACTCTTCCTTGTGCGCTGGCTCTGAAAAGCAACCCCCAGGCGGGTGCAGGGCTGTGGCGCAGCACTGGTGCTGGAGTTGCTGACTGCTGCTGTCCTGTCCTTGCCAGTTGACCTGCTGGGCTTGCTGAACTGGCGCTCCAACGCCCACAACATCGCCCACAACCTCAGGAAGCTCATGGAGGTGGAAGGAGGAGAGATTGTGAAGGTATTCGCGGGGCTCTGAGCCCCCTGGGTGCGCACACTCTCCGTGTGTGAGGCTGGGGCTGGCCTGGGTTGGACCCTGAAGGTGTCTGTGTGGGCTGGGGGGATCATCGGATCAGGGAATGGTTTGGGCTGGGAGGACTTTAAAATCATCCAGTTCCGCCCCCTCTCGTGGGCAGGGACACCTCCCACCGTCCCAGGCTGCTGCAGCCTGGCCTTGGGCACTTCCAGGGATCCAGGGGCAGCCACAGCTTCCCTGGAAACCTGTGCACCACCTCTTGTTGGTGGAATTCACCAGAACCACAGAACTGGAATATTACAGGGATCAAGGGCACAGTGGTGACTTATTTTGTCCCTGTATCCTTGAGAAATAACAGATGCATCCAGAGCTTTTTAGTTTTTAACTCCTGGCTGACTGAGTAGGAACTCGCTGTGAATCTGGGAGCAGAGACAGCCCAAAGAGCTCTGAGAGTACCACGGGGAATGACCTGGAATGAGGAGAATTCCCACAGAAAACGATCTGTTGAAGGATTTAGGAGGCAGTTTTGCCTCCAGAGAGGGGTTCCAGGAGCGAATCCGTGGGGATTTGGCAAGGGCGTGGCTTTATGGAGCAGCTGAGCTGCAGTCAGTGCTGTGTCACTGCTGTGTGCAGCGCCCTGCCTTGGCACAGGGGCTGCTGCGGGCAATCCAGGGGATTTATCCTGTTGGATTTGATCCTGTTGGATGAAAAGGCAGCGGAACAGCAAATGGGGCTGATGAGGAAAGGTCCCCCTGGCTGTAGAGATAACCATGACCATCATGTGCATGAACACAGGGCTGAGACCCCTTTTTAGATGTTTTTTTCATCAACAGCTTTTGCAGCTCAGCTGGGCTGGAAGGGGAAAAACGATCCAACTCCTGCTCTGGTGCAAAATTCCAGAAGCAGTTGCCTTTCCCCACCCTTTTAATGTTCTTTTTCCCCCTCTAGTTTTTGCCAGACACCCTCGATGCACTTTTCAACATCATGATGGAAATGTCAGAAAATGAAACCTATGATTTCCTCGTGTTTGATGCCCTGGTGAGTGAAATCTTCTGTGGCTTCAGAGTGTTTGATTTCAGCCACATTTCCAGTCTGTTCCCGGTGATTCCTTTAGATGAGCAAGTGATGTTTTGCTCTATAAATCAATTATATTTAAACACTTCTTAAGGTGTTTTCAGGAGCTGGGAATGAAATACACATCAGGTTTTTTAGTAACCACAGTGAAAACAGTAATAAATGCTGCACACCCCCCAGTGTTTAGTGATTAGAACATGAATAACACACTCCGTGGCATTAAATACTGCTGATAAAGCAAACTATAACCCAGCAAAATAAATGGCATTAATTAGTCTGTTATATTCAAGTTAGACTCTGCACATCTGTTTCCTTTTGAATTTTTGGCAGGTATTTATTATTTCTTTGATCGGAGACATCAAGTTCCAGCATTTCAACACCGTGCTTGAAACTTATATTTACAAACACTTCAGTGCAACCCTGGCCTACGTGTGAGTATTGGTCCCACACCACGGGCCCTGAGAGCTTTGGGGATGAGATCAGCTTTTGATTAGGTCTTTGATTAGGTCATTTTTGATGACGTTCACGTGATAAAGGCAGCAGAGACCAGAGAGTTCCACCCTTCTTCCCAACTGCTCTTTTTTGCCCTCTCAAAATTCCGGTTGTGAGAATTTTTTTCTGTGAAAACAGACAGAAAAGACACTTCTGCCACGGATTTTGGCTTTCCAGCTCCTTGACCAAGCACCCCTCAAGCCAGAGGTCATCACCCTCGTGGTAACAGGCAGCTGGAAAGTTCAAACTGAGGCCAAACCAGAAAGCAAACTGCTAAAAATCTAAAAATCTCGTCTTAAAAAATTAAATTTTTATTGATCCGCATGAATTCCTGGTGCTGAGCACTCAGCACCTTTTGCCGGCCGTCACCCGACAGGAATTCCCTGAGGAATTTGGCCATTTGAAGTCCCCATCTCCTGGAATGCTTTCTTCCCTGCCCTGCCACACGGCCAGGGCTTCCCTGTGATTTCCACGTGCTGCACCCACGGGGATGCTCACACAGGGAGAGGGTGCCCGTCCCTTCCCCCTGGGAATGGCTTTTCCAGCTTCCTGGGCAGCTCCTTTTAGGGAAAGAGAAAAGCAGATCAAGAGGGTGGAGTTTGCGTAGACTTTTCTGAGAATGGGCAGGAAAACCTGGCATCCCGCGGAGCCAAGGATTTCGGAAGGGAAGGGGCTGTGAGGGGGAACCTCTGTCCATGGGTCTGCGGTTCCTCTCCGCAGCAGGGAAGCTGCACTTACACAGGAACTGCCCCGTGTCTCTATCGCTTCTGGGCTTTTGTTTTATTTCCCAAGGAAACTCACCAAAGTGCTGAACTGCTACGTGGGCAGTGCTGAGGACTCCAGCAGGACAGAGCTGCTCTTTGCAGCCCTGAAAGCCCTGAAATACCTGTTCAGGTTCATCGTCCAGTCGCGGGTGCTGTACCTCAGGTCAGTCCCACCCCGCGCCTGGGAAATTGGGAGTTTCTCCCGCCCAGCGCCGCTGCAGGGGATGCTTTCACCACGTCCTCCATCGCTGATCTATTAAGAGCGTCTTTCTGCCCTTTGTCTGCAGCTGGGACAGATAAGTTGAGCAAAAATTAAAAGTTTCAGAATTTGGAGAGGGGAGAGTCCTGTAGGTCACCTCAAGCATGCAGTGGGCAGCACGTGGTGGAGCTGAAAAAGAACCCAATATCTATTTTTAAAAAGTGAAACATGGAATTACCTCCTCGTTTTGAGGAATTTTAAGGAACAAATACACATATACTGAACTGCTGGGTGAGGAGGGGATAAAACGTTTTCCACAGTGTCAGTGGTTTTATTGTAGCTTCAAAACATCTTTTCAGAGATTCACAGTGAGGGTTTGAAATCTTTATTCATGTTCATTCCGCCTTTTTTGGAGGGTTTGTTTGTTTAATACACAATGAGCACCTTGACTCGTGGAACCCAAGCAGAATTTGCTGCATTGACAGTTAAACCGAATTTTAAAAGTGCAGCTTTTCCCTTAGGACAGATTCCAGCGGGAAATCACTGCAAAACCCCCAGTGCCATTCCTTACCCCCGTGTCTTTGTAGGAGGAGGTGGCACTGAGATGTTGTTCCACAGGACAAAATCCTGTTTCAGCTGCTGGATTTCAGCCTGGGTTTGTGTGTTCTCTGCAGTGTTTATGGGCAGAGTGAGGATGGGAATGAATTTAATGATGCAATTCGCCAACTCTTCCTCTCCTTCAACGTCCTCATGGACCGGCCCCTGGAGGAGGCTGTCAAGATCAAGGTGAGCAGCATTTCCAGGGAGAGGCAAATCCCTCCCGTGAGATCAGCTGGTGCAGCTGGGGAGGGGCTGGGCCGGGAAAAGGAAGGAGATTTGAGGCTGTGAACCCCCTTCAGCTGGCTCCCCCCTTGGGATGTCTGTGTTAATGGGCTGTGTGGGGCAGGAAAGGGACCTTTAACAACCAGAGTTTATCAAATAAAAGAGCTGTGGCTTGGCTCGAAACCCTTCAGCACCTGCCGGGGTGGGAGCTCCCAAGCAGTGCAGGTGTCACCTGCCCCAGGGGGGAAAACACTTCCACCAAGCGTGGGGGTGATGGAAATGTCCAACTACAGCAAAAATCAGTGCAACACTGGGAACTGAAGTCGTGAAAACCCAGGAGGTTCCTAAATGTGTCTTGGGTTTTGTCCTGGGGTGTTTCTCTGGTGCCAGCTGGGTGATGAGCCCGTGGGGATGCTCTGAGGAGGAGCAGGGCACTGAGGCTGCTCAGGGCAAGGAGGCCTGGGGATTCCTTCCTTTAATTCCCTTCTTCCAGCCAATGTGCCTTTCTGAGCTGGAAGGAAGGGGTGATCCCGGGCTTTTAATGAGCTCTGGGGTGATTTAAGGCCTGACTGTGGTTCTCAGGCAGCCAGAGCTGCCGCAGCAGCAGCCAGAGACCACAGAGACCTGGAGCTGCTGATGCACATCTGGACGCTGCACTTCCAAAAGCCGTACCTGGGTAGTTTATTCCTGGCTGTGGACGTGCCAGCCTGTGCAGAACAGAGCCAGCTGAACTGCCCAGCGCTTCTTGTGCCAGGCTGTGCGTTCCTTCGTCCCTGGAGCTGCGGGATGGCTGCAGGAACGAGAGGGCTTGTCCATGAATCCCTTCTCCTCCAGCTTTCCCCCTCTGCACTGCAGGTGTGGGGTGGCTGGAGGCTCTCTGGATGCAGAAATGTGATCTTAAACCAGTTCCCTCCAGTCGTCCCCACATTTGCTCTTGACAAAAGCTGGATTTGCCACATGTGTTTCATGCCCTGGTGTTTTTCTTTCTCTCAGGGTGCAGCTTTAAAGTATTTGCCAAGCATCATAAATGATGTCAAGCTGGTGTTTGACCCCGTTGAGCTCAGGTAACTATTTTAAGTTTGTTTGTCCTCTAAACCCAGCTCATGTGGTGGGAAGAATTTTGGAAGCTTTGCTAAAAACAGCCACTCTGGTTGTGATCTGATGGTGCAGATCCTGAGCGTGAGCTTGAGGAGGTGCTTGCAGGGCTTTAGAGGAAGTCAGTGGAGTTCGGAGGATTCTGTGCATCCCAGTTCTCATTCTGGAAGTGTCCAAGGCCAGGCTGGACAGGGCTTGGAGCAACCTGGGATAGTGGAAGGTGTCCCTGCCCGTGGGACTGGGTGATTTTAAGGTCCCTTCCCACCCAAACCATTCCATGATTCTCTGATTCTTACTTGAGATTTTACTGGAACCCAAAATCTGAGGGCAGTGCTGTGTTGAAATGTTGTGCAAGTGTCCACCAATTCTTAGAGAATGCTCCTGAAAAGCCTGGCAAAGGCAGAGCCTTGCTTAGGAAAACAGAAATTGTGTTTGCCCAGGAAATTCCCAGCCCTGTGGATTCCTGGTTTTGGTGTTCACAGCGTTGCCCAGAACTGCCCAGCCCTGTCTCCTTGTTCTGACACAAATAATTTGCTTGGGAGCAGCAGACAGCCAGCAAATGTCCGTGGAATTTAATTTAATGGAATCTCAGATGGAAGTGAGTCATCACTCCCGATGAAAGGGGCACCTGCAAGGAGGTGCTTTTGCCGTTGTGGATGTTTCAAGTTTCAGGAGTGGGCTGCTGAGCCTGTCAAAAGGAGCCTTCCCAAAATTCTGCTTTCCCTTGGTGTGGAAGGCAATGTGATTATCCTGTGCTGGCACTGGAGGGCTCTGAGTGGTGCCTCCTGAGAAGTTTTTGAGATCTGTCCTGCGTGTCTTGGAACGAAAGCTTTATTTTGGGAGGTCTAAACCTGCAAGTTTTGAATACTGCTCGCTTTTACTTCAAGTCCTGCACTAAGTTTCTTGAAAATAACTCAGGGCTCTGTAGTGATTTGCCTGGGGAGCACTTGGAGGTAACAGAGACAAACCTGCCTGACTCCTTCCCTGTGAGGGTGAGCAGGGGCTGGGATGGAATTCCCAGAACAGCTGTGGCTGCCCCATCCCTGGAAGTGTCCCAGGCCAGGCTGGAGCACCCTGGGATAGCGGGAGGTGCCCCTGCCCATGGCAGGGCCGGGACTGACGAGCCTCAAGTCCCTCCCAACCCAAACCACTCCGGGATTCTGTGATTCCCCGGCTTGCCCGGGTGCAGGGCAGTGTGAGGGTGGGGTGGGCTGGTGCTGGGTGGACGTGCTGACCCTCTGCTTCCTCTGCTTTGCTCCCCAGCGTCCTCTTCAGCAAGTTCATCCAGAGTATTCCCGACAACCAGCTGGTCCGGCAGAAGCTGAACTGCCTGACCAAGATCGTGGAGAGCGACCTGTTCAGGCAGGCTGGTGAGTGGCACTGGGAGGTCCCTGCAGCCTGCCAGGGGCCACGCACCCGTAGGAACAAGCTCCCCGGGCAGCCATCAGTGGCACTCCACCACTGCATCCCTCTCTAGAAATGTTCTTGCTGTGGAAGAACTGAAATGGGGTGGTTTGTTTTTTTTTTTTTGCTGTGCAGTCTTTAATGCAATGCCCGATTTGTGGGGTCCTGGTCCAGGGGGTTGATTGAGAAGGAGGCGGAAGCTGGGTGTGCTGTTTCATGGAATGTACATAGTTTATAAATAAAAGGGCAGGGTTAGGGGGGATGTTGTGAAGGAATTCCTCCCTGTGAGGGTGAGCAGGGGCTGGGATGGAATTCCCAGAGGAGCTGTGGCTGCCCCATCCCTGGGGGTGTCCCAGGCCAGGTTGGAGCACCCTGGGCTGGGGGGAAGTGCCCCTGCCCGTGGCAGGGGGTGGAACTGGGTGGGCTTTGAGGCTCCTTCCAACCCAAACCATCCAGGGATTCCATGACTGAAATTACAGATTAGTGACTCTCTCAAGTCTGTTCGCTGTAACTCCAGTGGCTCTAAGCAAGGCCTGGTGTCCCAGCTGGAATCAGGAGCAGGACGCTCCCGTGGGGTGCCTGGGCAGTGCTGAGGCTCTGCTCTGCCCCTGTGTCACTTTTCAGAGTGCAGAGATGCCCTCCTGCCCCTGCTCATCGACCAGCTGAGCGGGCAGCTGGACGACAACTCCAGCAAGCCCGACCACGAGGCCAGCTCCCAGCTCCTGAGCAGTGTCCTGGAAGTGCTGGACCGCAAAGATGTGGTGAGCAAGAGCTCTCAGGGCTGCCAGTTCAGCTTCTTTCCTCTTTTTGGAAGTTACAGTAAAGAAACATCCTCAGTTTGTATTTATTTACAGAAATTGTGATGCACTGCTTCGTGGTTCTCTGTGGTGGCTCTGGCTGAAAAGGAGCCAGGAAAGGATAAATTAGCTGTTGTCACTGCTAGAAGCAATTCCTTCCCTTTCTGGGGACCAAAATGTCATCCCAGCTGCTTTGGTGGCTTGTGGAATAATTTGGAGCATGTCATAGAAGTGTTATATTACATACAGCATTATAGAAGTATTACATTCCATAAAAATAAGTACAGGTCACTCATTTTCTCTGTTACGAAGTAGGATCAGTGATCACTGTTCAGTCAGGAAAATATAATTCCCACACTGCCCATGGGAATGGGTTCTGAGCCTCTGTGAACTGTTCAGGGAAGACAAAGCCAAACCCAAGCACCAGGATGAGCCGACGGAGCTGGGACAGATCCATCCAGGGATCTCTCCACCGAGAGAACCCCGGAGTGTTTGAATCGGTCGCTCGCGTGCTTAAACCTCCTTGTTTTTGTTTTTTTTTTTGCTTCTCCTGATGACAATTAACCAGTGCCAGGGCAGTCCTCCCGCACGGGGAGCTGTCTCTGGCACGCTGTGCCTTAGGGACGGTCTCCAGCTTTCCCTGTTGGACGTCCCCAGGGCCCCACTGCTCTGCACATCCAGCTGATGATGGAGCGGCTGCTGCGCAGGATAAACCGCACGGTGATCGGGATGAGCCGCCAGTCCCCGCACATCGTGAGAGCCTTTCCCTGCCTCCTGCCTCCTCCACCACCCTCCCACCGTGGGATCCCTTCCCCTGGGAGGTCTCAGTGCGCGGCAGCGGTCGATGAACTCATCCCTCCCTTCCCTTCTGTGCCGCTCACGCGGCTTCTGGTGGTTTTCCGAGGGCAGGGATGAGGGCTGGAGTTGTGCTGCTCCAGCTGAGCTGGAACTGAGTCACTGGGGAGGGATTTCGGGTTCCTCTGGGCCCCTGTGCGCGGAGAATTGGGGGTCAGGGCAGTTTCTCACACGGGATCTTTGCTGCATTTGGTCACCTGGGCTGAACAGGATGGAAAGCTGAGGGATGAGGCATCTCTGAGGGGCACTTCTGGCTGCTGTGTGGCGGCTGAGGAGCTGTGAGCAGCTGCTCTGTTTTAATTTGCCCTGTGTTTCTTGTCCAGAAAGGTGGGGAAGCCAGGATTATTTGGTCTTACATGTGTCTCTTAATATATGTCTTATTTTTGATAACTCTGTGGCCACTTCAGTGTGCCCTCCGTGAGAATTGCAGCTGGTCGTGCTAAATCTGAAAATTGGAGAATCAGCTTGGAGGAGACCTTTAAGATGTCATGAAGTGGTTCATACATATATATCTATATATATATATATATTTTTTTAATAGATATATAAAAACTCTGTGTTTGGAGGATGTGTTTCTCTTGTGATCCCTGGGGGAGAAGGAAAGCAATACCCAGATTCATGCTTGAATTTTAGGATTTCTTGACTGGTTTAGGGGACCAAACAGTCACAGATTGATGTCAGGACATAGATAAGGAGGATTATGACCAGTGATACTCGATTAGATCACACTGACACCCTACACTTAGAACTCAGAGTGCTTAATCCAGGAAAATAACCCAACGTTTTGGGGTTTTTTTCCCACTCCAGGGTATTTTCGTGGCCTGCATGACAGCCATCCTGAGGCAGATGGACGATTTCCATTACAGCCATTACATCAACACTTTCAAAACCAGGCAGGACATCATTGTAAGTCAGCCTGGCCGGGGAGTGACCTCAGCCCTCGGAGCATCACCCCGTGCTCTGAGAGGTCCTTTCTGTGCTGGGCGTGGGGCGACTCTGTGGCCATCAGCCGTGGCTCCTGTGGGGTTTATTCGTGCTCGCTCAGCAGAGCCCAAACCCGGCACGGAGGAAAAATGTCTTTAATGAGTAAAAAAAAATAATGTTTGATTTAAGACAGGAAGCAGAAGAGGGAATGAAGATGAAAAGGAGAAGCATTTCCCCCTCTCTGGCTCTCACTTGGTCTCTCTTTGTGCTCCTGTTCTCTTTGTCTGATTCCTTCCCCTCCTTTGAAGTTTAATGAAATGTTTTAACCTTGCTTTAGTGGCGACAGTGCAAATAGTTCCCAAAATGTTCAAAATTCACGTCCCCAGAAACTCTGGGGATGAAACCAGGTGAAACATTGCCTTTGTGGGGAGATTTTTTACTGCTTAAAATCAGCAGGTGTGCCCAGATTTTTCTCCAAACTCCCCAAAATGGCCCAAGCCAGGATTTAAACAAATCCCTGGTGCAGGACACAGCAACTGCTGAAGCTTTTTTGTCCTTTAAACCTCGTTCTGCAATTGGGAAGTGGCTGCTTATTGAAATACCAGCTGGGGAGGAGGCTGGAGTTGTGTTCTTCCTGTACCAAAAGCCTCAAGAAGGTTTGTAACTCGATTTGGGAAGCCAAGGTGATCTCTGCTTTTCCCCTGTGCAGTTGGAATTACTTGGAAAATCAGCTGTTGAGCAGCGTGGAGCAACACAGCCATCTACAGGTCACTCTTCACATGGGTTTAGGACTGATCTTATCTTGCCCGGATGATTTTGTTGTGGAGGACAAAAGCCAAAATCAGGCAGATCCAGGAGCTCTGGAAGTGCTCAGCCAGCAAATGAGTTTTCAGCAGGGTTATGTGGGAGCACTGGCTGAGGAAGGAGGGTGCTGGGAAGGCAGATCAGGTGGATTTTGGAAAAAGGGGGACTCCAGGCAGAACTGGAGCACATTTCATGTTGAGAGGGCCTCAGATCAGAACTTTTTGTGTTTCCTGAGGCGCTGCTGGGTGAGTAGGAGATCCCTGTAAGTTAAATTCCAGGTAAGGTAAAAAAGCTCAGCCTGCAGGTGGAAATGTCCTGTTTTAGCAGAGATTTCTGCCCCTCCTGACTCAAACAGGAGAATGTTCCTCTTGTATTCTGTCTGAAGCCATACCAAGAGGGGGGATGATGTATTTATTAAAACTGCTGATCATTTAGAGTCACAGAGCAGAACCACAGCGTGGTTTGGGTTGGAAGGGACCCTAAAGATGACCTTGTTCCAAGCCCCTGCTGTGGGCAGGGATGGATTTAAACAGAAACTGGTGGAAAACAACAATTTTTGATCTTCTTTTTACACATCCTTAAATCTACAGGCGCAACCCCACCTTTGCAGTGGTGTCACAGCAGTTAATACCAGTGGAATATTTTGTTTTCCTGCAAAAGCTGCTTTTATTTTTGTTGTTTATTGGGGGTTTTTTGTGCTGGTATTTTCATCCCTGGCTTTGCATCATTCCCTGGTTGGTTGAACACTCTTAGGAGTTCATTCATATCTTCAAGGTGCCCCGTGTCAAGTCCAAACCTCCCCATCAAGCTCTGACTTAATAAAGCCAAAAGGATTTTTACTGAGGCAGCACCAAAGGCCCATTCCTCTCTCCATCAATACCTTGCCAATTCTTTAGGCCAAACTGTTCAGCTCAACAGAATTTTTTGCTGGTGATCATTTCAAGGGGGTGATTTCCCTTGTGACCTCCTTTGTGTCCCTCTCTCGCTGTGTTTGAATATTAATGTGCTGTTGTAGAGAACAGAATTGATTTAAACGCTCAGAGGTGACTTTTGCATCTGCAGAGACCCCAATGTGGAGATCAATATTCTTGAGACTCCCTTCTGTAGCTCTTCTCTGTTCTTTTTCCTTTTCCTTTTTTCTCGTTCTGCAATTGAGCCTTGCCTTGCCCAAGTCTCAAGCCTTGTTTGGAGAGGGTTTGTGCAGAAATGTCTTTTCCACAGCAATGCTGTAATCACATTTCTGACGCTGTGTTCGCTGCCTCTCCTCAGCTGTCCTTAAACCGGACCAGAAAAGGTTTAACTAACTGGGGAGTGAAAATAAATTACAATTTCAGGCTTTATGGAAGATGCTGCACGGGGCTGTCGCACTGTCACCACTCAGAGATTTGGGAGCAAGCCCTGGAATTTTGGTTTGGCTCTTCGATGCAGCTCGTGCAGCAGGACTCCCTCCAGCACAGCTTAATGCAAAACAGGAAAGACAGATTTAATTAACCAGATCAGCATTCAGTGGGATTATTTCTCCTTGTGCAGTGGAATGGATGAGATGTCAGGACTAATTTAGTTATTGGGCTGTACCCACACAATGAGAGATCCCTCCTAGGAGAGGAGCAGGGCATTGATTGCTAATCAGTGTGGTCATTAATCAACGCAATTACAAACATTTGCATTTCATGGAATCACAGGATCACCTCCCTGCGTTTCCATTAAAAAGTGGATTAAAAAAACCCCACCGTATGCAACCTGAAGGGCTTTATTTTTCCAACAGGACTTCCTGATGGAGACATTCATCATGTTTAAGGACCTGATCGGGAAGAACGTGTACGCAGCTGACTGGATGGTCATGAACATGATGCAGAGCAGGTACAGGGTGGTTTCTGCTTCCAGCCTTGCTTTGGAGCCTCCCTGCCTCTGGAAGGAGGCTGACTCACAGAAGCAGCCTCGTTTTCTTCAACCCTTTCAGGCTGATTTAAATTGGATCCCAGCAAATTGTAGTTCCTGTGCATTTCCACGGATGGAACTGGAGATATTTCTCCTGCCCCAAGGAATGTAATCAAACCGTGGGGTTTGATTCTCATCCAGCTGGAGGGTGACGGCACAAACCAGAGAAGCCTTTTTTTGGTTTCAGTTCTGGGGGAATCACGTGGCAAACCTAAAGTCAGAGCTGGGCAATGCTTAACCACCCTTTCAGTGAGGAAATTTCCCCTGATATCCAACCTGAGCCTCCCCTGGTGCAACCTGAGGCCGTTAAACCAAGGGATGACTTTGAACCTTCCCAATTACAGAGGAATTCCTGCCTTCTTTGGGAGCATCTCTTCTTGTCCCCTGAGCTTCCACGTAGGAGCCATAAACCCAGAGCTGCAATGTTGATTATTTTGTGGGAAGAACCACCTTTGTTTGGTGTTTTGATCTCCTCAGGGTCTTCCTCCGAGCAGTGAACCAATTCACCTCTGTCCTCAACCGCGTCTTCCTGGGTGAAAAAGGTTTTGAGCTCCAGGTAATTGTGCCAGTTTTTCCTGGATTTTCTCGTGGATCCCAGGCCTCAAAAGAGGAAAAAGAACTAAATCCCATGATTAGAGGATGGTTAAGAGGCTGTAGCTCGCTGCTGTTCCCCTCCTCGTGGAGGGAGCTGTGCCTTTGGGGCCGGGCAGGTTTTGGTGCCGGTCGTTGCTTTTCCTTTGTCTTCTCCTGCTTCAGCCTCATTTCTCTTCCACAGCTCTGGAACAACTACTTCCACTTGGCAGTGGCCTTCCTCACTCACGAATCCCTCCAGCTGGAGACCTTCTCACAAGCCAAACGCAGCAAAATCATCAAGAAGTGAGTTCACATTTCACACCTGCGCCGGGCCCTTTTTGCTGTCAGGGAGCTCCACCGGTGCTGTCCCAGACATTCCCAAACAGCCCCGGGATGAGAGGAGGTGCCATGGAAGTGCCTGATTAGTGGAGGGTGATAAAGGGGTGGCCAGGAGAGATGTCAGGTCTTCAAACTGGGGGCGGTTTAAGTTGGGTCAGGCAGGTCCAGAGCTGTCTCAGCACCCCCTGCCAGGATCCTGCCGCTGCCAGGTCTGTCCAAGAAGGGTTCTCACAGTTCCCAAAATTCCCTTATGCAATTCCTCAGCCTTTATGGAAGGTAGGTAAGAAGAATCCTAAAAGCCCTCCAAATTTTTAGTCACCCACCTTTGGTTTTTTCGAGGGCAAGAGCACTTCAGAGCCATTTGTAGCCCCAAAATAGCAATTTTTAGCAACCGAGCAACTTTTACGCCTTCATTTCCTTGGAATCAAGAGCCTGGATATCTCTGAGGATCTTGACACAGGCTTTTCTTAGGGTTGGTCATCTTTTTTTCCACAGAAGTGGCTTGAAGAAGCCTGATAATTACATCCTCTTGCATTCCCTTGATGTCAGCAGTTGAAGCTTTAGGGAAAAGCACCAAATCCAACCAAACTGGGGCTGGAATTGCGGGAAGCTGCAGGAAGCTGCAGCTTTTTTCTGCTCTCAGGGAATCTGCAGTCTCCTGGCAGGGTGGCCCATGGCCATTTGTGGATCTGCCATTCAGTTCAATGCTCCAAAGGGAATTTCAATGCTCTGGCCTTTGTCATCTTTTGTTTTTAATACTCTTTCTAGGTATGGGGACATGAGGAAAGAAATCGGCTTCAAAATCAGGGATATGTGGTATAACCTGGGTGAGTTCCAGCTAAAGAATTATCTTTATTCCAGCTCTCAAGCTGGGCTTCAAATCCTTTATTTCTTAATAAAAGCTGCACGTGCTTTAATGTTTCAGCCCACAAAAATCTCTTTTCCTTTTTCTGTGAATAACTTGCAAAAGCTGATTTTTTTTTTCTTCACATCAGCTGCTGAGATAATTTCTTAGATTGCCCATTAAGGAATGTTCTGCCATATAAAGGACAGGCAGGATTTTGCAGAGAGCCTTTTTTTGTGTGTGTGTGATTTGCAATTCAGTTCATTTATTTTCTCGGACTACTCCTGAATTTTGGAGCTGTAACGAGTTAATTCTGCCTTAAGCTGTATCCACGTAAATCCCCACATTCTAAGGAGAGTGTTTGTCATGTGAATAATGGGCTTAAACACCTGGAGATCCAAATCCTGCCTCTCGATTCACCTGACTGTGACTTCCTTGCAGGTCCCCACAAAATAAATTTCATCCCAGAAATGGTGGGTCCAATCCTGGAGGTAACCCTGGTCCCAGAGCCTGAGCTGAGGAAAGCAACAATTCCCATCTTTTTTGACATGATGCAGTGTGAGTTCAACTTAAGTGGGAATGGAAACTTCCATAAGGTAAGGGAATAACCAATATATTTATTATAATACAATATATAAAAATATAAAATATATA